>SJXQ01009485.1:187557-198579 GCA_006408695.1 Aepyceros melampus | reverse complement strand
AGCCGAAGCCCCCGCAATGAGAACCCTGCGTACCCCAACTAGAGAATAGCCCCCCTCTCTAGGCAACTAGGGAAAAGCCCGTGAAGCAAGGAAGACTCAGCACAATGAAAAATAAATAAGAGTCTGCTGAGCGCCCATGGTGATGGGCAGGGACAAGAATCCAAGGGTTGTCGTGGCTGGGCCAAGTCCTTTATTCCACAGGTGACCCCAGAGATTGTGGGGAATCCGGAGGGCTTCCCGAAGGAGCAGACTGAAGAGAAAGGACATTCCAGACAGGGAACAGGAAGGGCAAAGGCAGGAGTTGGGATTTGGTCCGGTGGACACACAATATCAGTAAACAGATGTTGGTAAACTGATGTGGCACGCCTGCCACGCCGTGGTCACCAAGCCAGCTGCCCCTGCAGCCGTCGCCCGAGGGTGCCCCCTAGTGGATTCAGGATGGAGAAAAACAGGATACTGGCCCAAGAGAGTGAGGATGTATATCAAAAGAATAGTTTCATTAAACCCAGACTCTTGCTTCTTCCAATACGTAGAAAAGCACTAAATTCATTAACTTGAGATGTCTGGACTTTCTTTAATTAGCAGTCATCTTCTGACGTTCAACTGCCTGGGTGTTTTTTGTTTGTTTTTGCAAAAACTCTTATGTATCCTGGTTCCTCTTTGAAACAATCCCTCAGAGCTGAGAGGCTGTCTCCCAGGCTTGCATATTCCAAATAAAACATAATTCTCAACTTTTAGATTGTGCATTTTTTTTCTTCCCTCAACAATCTCCAGCAGAAAAGGATACAACATATTCAGGTGACCAGGATGGTTAGAAAGTGGAGGCTTCCCCAAACACCTTGCTGGCCTTATTCTGTTGTGGCTGTTCAGTCACTAAGTCATTTGCGACTCTGCAATCCCAGGGACTGCAGCGTGCCAGGCTTCCCTGTCCTCCACTATCTAGCCGCGTTTGCTCAGATTCATGTCCATTGAGTTGGTGATGCTATCTAGCCATGTCATCCTCTGCTGCCCCCTTCTCCTTTGCCTTCAATCTCTGTGTCCTTATTCAATCTACGTGGTCTTCTTCCGTGTCCTTGCCAAAGCCCTGTTCCCACTCTGGAGTGGTTTTAGCAGAAAGTTGGCCAGCCCTGGCCAATGAGAGGCCCATATCCCTCCTTCTGCCAGAGTGAATGGCACAGAGATGGGCCAATTTAGAGTCAGCCCCTGGCCTCTTACTGAAACTATTGAGAAAGTATCTATCTTTCCACTGGAGTTTCTAAGCTTATAGACTGCAACTAGTAATGCTGGGGATCTCGGCCCCAGGATAGCGCAAAGCTGAGAGATGGCAAGTAAGATATTGGTGCATTGATTGGTCCATCCATTTATTCTATAAATACACCATCAGTGTCTACTGATCTAAGCACTGGAGATTCAGCTGTGAGCCAGGCAAATGCAACCCCTGCTCTTGTAGTGCTCACATTCCTTCTGGGCAGTCAGGCCCCAAAATAAATAAAAAGGAAAGAAACCCACAAGAGATTTTCAGAAAATTATGAATGTCAAGAAGAGCAAGGCCGATGAAGCAGAAAGTGCCTGGGATGGGAAGGTCCTGCTTTAGTTGGTGTTCAAGGAGATCTGGCCACAGAGGTGACATTTCAGCCACGACCTGGATGACAAGGAGTCAGCTGTGGGGAGATCTGGGGTTAGGCCATCCAGCAGAGGGGACACCAGATGCAAATGTCCTGAGGCCGAATCCAGACAGTATCATTTGAGCATCTGGATCCGACCAGACCTGAGGTAGACACTTTTCAGTGACAGGAAAGAAATTGTTTTGTTGTTGTTCTTAAACCAGTTTAAATCAGGTTTCAGCAACTTGCATCTGAAAAAGTGCTGTCATTTGAAAGAGTTCTGATGCTGTGAATATACTGAATGGTCAGTTCTGAAGCTGAGGTTTTTTTGTCCTGTTAGGTAAAGGAAAATCACTGAAGGTTTTTCAGCCGGAGAGGAGTCTTCCTCATCTTGCCGCTACTTATTCTCTAGGCTCATCTCTCTCTCTCTTTTTAAAATTGGCTGCGCTAGGTCTTTGTTGTGGTGTTCAGGCTTTCTCTAGTTGTGGGTGCAAGGGCTTTGTTGCCCCACGGCTTGAGGAATCTGGGATCTTAGTTCAATGACCAAGGACTAAACACACGTTTCCTGTACTGGGGGGCTTTCCGGCTAGCTCAAATGGTAAAGAGTCTGCCCACAATGTGGGGGATCTCAGCTCTATCCCTGGGTCAGGAAGATCCCCTTGGAGAATGGCATGGCAACCCACTCCAGGATTCTCCATGGACAGAGGAGCCTGTGGGCTACAGTCCACGAGGTCGCAGAGTTGGACACGACTGAGCAACTAACACTTTCGCTTCGTTTCTCCTGTGTTGGAAGGCAGATGCTTTTATTTTTCTTAATACTTATTTGGGAAAGCAATGCAAACCTAGACAGCATATGAAAAAGCAAAGATATCACTTTGCTGACAAAGGTCTGTATAGTCAAAGCTAGGTTTTTTCCAGTAGTCATGAATGGATGTGGACTATAAAGAAGGTTGAGTGCTGAAGAATTGATGCTTTTGAATTATGGCGTTGGAGAAGACTCTTATGAGTCCCTTGGACTGCAAGGAGATCCAACCAGTCAATCCTAGAGGAAATCAATCCTGAATATTCATTGAAAGGACTGGTGCTGAAGCTGAAGCTCCAATACATTGGCCACCTGCTGTGAAGAGTCGACTCATTGGAAAAGACCTTGATGCAGGGAAAGACTGAAGGCAGGAGGAGAAGGGGGCAACAGAGGACGAGATGGTTAGATAATATCACCATGTCCATGACTCAATGGACATGAGTTTGAGCAAACTACAGGAGATAGTGAAGGATAGTGAAGTCTGGCATGCTGCAGTCCTTGGGGTTGCCAAGAGTTGGACATGACTGAGCAACTGAACAACAACAACTTATGTATTTATTTGGCTCCAAGGGGTCCTTGTTGCAGCACGGGAGATCTTCGGTCTTTGCTGTGGCAGGTGGCATCTTTAGTCACACTATGTGGGATCTAGTTCCCTGACCAGGACTGAACCCGTGTCCCCTCCAGTGGGAGCTCAGAGTCTTAGCCCCTGGACCACCAGGGAAGTCCCTCTAGGCTCATCTCTCGAATGTCCTATCCTTCCTTCCCCTCCCTTCAGTTGCCTCCTCCACTCACGCTGGACTTGGCCGCTGTCATTTGTCTGAAGGTCCTGGCTTCCAACTCTTGTACATCCTTCCCTCCCCAACTAACTCAGTCTGGTGTCAATTTTAGATGTCACTTCTTTCATTAACTCTCCAAGTCTGGGTCCATTTCCCCATGCCACAAGAAAATTTAGGCAGTATTTAAACAAAATAACTTCAGTAGGGGAAGGAAAAAGACCAGTTGCTTCTTAATGAGACCAGCAGCGATCTGAGGGTAGGGACCCTGTGGACTCCTGTCTCAGCAGACAACAGGCACACACTGGCAAGGCTCACCTGGGTTCGGGGGGGGTGGGGTGGTGGCAGGGTTCAAGCTGGGGTCCTGGCACCAGCTGGCATTAGCTGTGTGACCTTGGGTACCTTCATGGCCTCGGGTTACAACGGCCACAGAATGCAGCAAACAGGAGCTGAGCCCACCTGCTCCTGCAACCTGAGGATGGACCAGGTGGTCTTAGCCATGCGGGTGGGTATGGGGCGTCCAGAGGCTGTCTCCCCACCCCCATCCCCCTCGACCTGCCTCCTGGCGCTGGGAAGCAGCCATCCAGTCCTGTGGTGACTCAGTCACTCAGGGAGACTGGGGGCTCTGCCCAAGCACAGGAGCTGCAGGCAGCTGGGGTGCAGGGAGCACCACACTGCCTGCCACTCGGGCGCAGCAGTGGTGCGCACCCACAACCGCACCAACCAGGCGCCCGAGCATCCTGCATTGCACGCGGATTCTTTACCAACTGAGCCACCAGTCAAGCCCAGGTCAGTTCAGTTCAGTCACTCAGTCGTGTGTGACTTTTTGTGACCCCATGGACTGCAGCACGCAATTTGCTTACATGCAAACCATGTTTATATCAAAGCACTTATTACCCCAAATTACAAATTTCGATGTATTCTGTCCCACCTGCTAGACAAAAGAGAAACTCACTGGGGCTCCTGTCTGGTTCTTGTTTGAAACCCTGGCATGTGGTACCTAATATATATTCAATAAACGTGTATTAACTAAAGGATGTAATGGACCGAGTGTCTGTGTCTCCCCCAAATTCCCGTGTCAGTGAATGAATGTGACGGTGTTTGGATGTGGGGACTTTGGGAGGTAAATGGGTTCATGAGTAAGGTAAAGGAGGTCACGAAGTTGGGACCCCCAGGATGGGATTAGTGTCCTCAGAAGAAGAGGAAGAGGGGCCAGAGCTCGCTCTCTCTCTGCCACATGAGGACTCAGTGAGAAGGTGGTCGTCTACCATCCAGGAAGCCTGCCCTCAGCAGAGACTGGATCTGCTGGCTTTTTGACCTTGGACTCCCCAGCCTTTGTGAGAAATAAATGTTATTTAGTCACCCAGTCTGTGGGCTTTTATTCTGGAAGCTTTAGCTGGTGGGAGGGGAGAGGAGAAGGAGGCACCTGGTATGTGAAAGATACCAACAGAACTGGAGTGAATGAATGATGGATGAGTGGGCACAAGGATGCTGGTGTGACCTAGCCCTGGGGAGAGGCTCAGTGAGGGCATTTCATCTCCAGGGCTGTCTACTGAAGGGAGTGGTGTTGTCTCTGCGGACAGTCCTGGACGAGATCCGGAGGCCGGGGCCTCAGCCGCAGGAGCCTGTGTGAGGAGGCTGCCGGGGCTCTCCCAGCTTCAGCTGATGTGCTCAGGCTCTGGAGTCCTGAGCTCTTGCTCTCCCACAGAGAGGGCCCCAGGTGGCTCTGGGCTTCCCAGGTGGCGTAGTGCTAAAGATTCCGCCTATAAGTATTCTCTTAAACCTAATGACCAAATTTTGGCTAAAGAGAAACATAAGGATCTCAGGACGGTGACTGCAGCCCATGAAATTAAAAGACGCTTGCTCCTTGGAAGGAAAGCTATGACAAACCTAGACAGCATATTAAAAAGCAGAGACATCACTTAGTCTGTCTAGTCAAAGGTTGGAGAAGGGAATGGCAACCCACTCCAATATTGTTGCCTGGAGAGTCCCATGGACGGAGGAGCCTGGAGGGCTGCAGTCCACGGGGTCACACAGAGTCGGACACGACTAAAGTGACTAAGCCGCAATAGCCAGTGCAGGAAACACAAGAGATGCAGGTTCGATCCCTGGGTCGGGAAGATCCCCAGGAGGAGGAAACGGCAACCCACTCCAGTTTTCTTACCTGCAGAATCCCATGGACAGAGGAGCCAGGCAGGCTACAGTCTATGGGGTCGAAAAAGAGTCGGACACGAAAAAGAGTCGGACACGACTGAGAGTACACACACACACACACACACACACATGGCTCTAGGGAAGGCTTGCCTTTGCTTGCAGGCTGGCATCCTGGTCTAAGAAGGGAATCCCTGAGTTGGTTACTCAAGGGGGAGAAGGACCCCAGTGGGATTACATCTCAGAACAACAGCAAGCTGCACATGGCTTTACACTAGAAAATACCCCACACAGCTAAATGGCCCAAATGGAGGAAGCAGAGGGTAAGGTAAGTCATGAAAAGCTGTGAAATTATGAAACATGTTAATAAAAGCCACAAGAAAATTTAGGCGGTATTTAAACAAAATAACATTCAGTGGGGGAAGGAAAAAGACCAGCTAATTAATAGTAGCAAAATGTGAGCATGTGTGTATAATGAAATAAATTAAGGGACAAGTCCTTGAATTATTTAATATTTTTTTATTTCTAATGTAATCATTTTTCTAAAAAATTTTTTTTGGGGGGAGCACACCGTACGGCTTGTAAGATCTCAGTTCCCTGGGCCCTTGGCCATGAAAGCAGAGTCCTAACCACTGCACTACCAGGGGATTCCTCGTCTTTTGCTTTTCTTCATGTCCTTGAACTATTTGTCAAATTTTCTGCATAATGACAAACAGTTCCAGGTGACTGTGGGCAAAATACGGGATGCAGAGAAAATTCCAGGCGTTGCCACTACTCTCTCTCCGCCAAGAACAGAGACCCGTGGCCTGTGGACCCTCAGACCTGGGAGCCAGGCACTGACCCGGGCCGAGGGCTGGCGCTCGCTGCCCGCCGGCCCCGCGCAGTGAGACCTCTCGTTCGAACCCCGCCCCTCTTTCTCTCCAACTCGGACCTTGGCCTCCAGTTGGGTCGGGGCTTCCTGTCGCCAAACTTGTTTTCTTTAGGAGGGAAACACAATCTCTCCAGCGTGGCTGGCTGGCAGAGCATGCAAATTAACCTAACAGAGCTCTATTCTGTGAGTTCTCCCCGTATGCAAAACCTCCTGAAGCAAACCAGCCATCCCGTAAGCCGGAGGAGGAGGAGGAGGCTTGAGGGGCCGAGGTGGAGGGAGGAGGTCAGGGGGTCAGGGCTGGGCCCCTGAGCCAGTGAAGTCGCTCAGTCCTGTCCGACTCTGCGACCCCATGGACTGTAGCCCACCAGGCTCCTCCGTCATGGGGTTCTCCAGGCCAGAGTGCTGGAGTAGGGTGCCATTTCCTTCTCCAGGGCAACTTCCCGACCCAGGGATCGAACCCACGTCTCCCCCCAGGGAAGCTCAAAGGAACGTTTGTGCCAGAGGGGCTGGAATGTCCCCCACAGGCCCTCCCAGCCTTCCCGCGGGGCCGGACACCTGGAGGCCGGCCCCGGCCCGTGCCCGCCTCGGCCACCAGGTGGCAGCACACGCGGGCCCTGGGACCGGAGCGCAGCCCGCCCGGTGCGCCGGGCGGCTGAGGGTCCCAGGGACGCGGGAAGCGCCCACGCTCAGTACCACGCCCGCTGCTCCTCACTCAGTCTAGGGTCAAGGCTGGGGAAGCGTGAATTTTGACTTTTCTTTTTTTTTCCTTTTACGGTGACTTCTGCGAGGACAAGAGGGGGCCCCTCAAAAGCAGTCTGCAGCAGCGCGAGCCAGGGGCTTCCTAGGAGAGCGCTGGGGAAGCTGAGTCCACAGAGGGGCAGAGGAAGGGAAGGAGAAGAAAGAAAAGAAGGGAGGATGGAAAGGAAGGAGAAGAAGGAGAAGTAAAAAGGGGAAGAAAGCGAAAGAAGGGAAGAAAGAGACTAACTCAATGAGTTCTCTAAGCAAGATCAGGTTTTTAAGTAAATGTTGTATTTCAACTTCACTTTTAAAAATTTTAAGGATTTAGCCATCACTGTTAAAATCCACAAGTTGTTAAAAATTTCCGTAGAGGGAGTGCAGCTCCCGGAGTGAAGGGTTAGGGAAGAGAATGGGGAGTCCTGGAGAGCTTTGATAAGCAAATAGAGCTCCGCGCCCTGGCGCTCTCTCCATTGGCTGTTCCCTCGCCGCCAGATTTTGACACAAATAATCAGATTGAAAATCAGGGAGGGGAACAGAAGAGGAAAACACATACACACTCACACACAGAGGGTGGGGAAAAAAAAAAAAAAGGAGAAGTATCTATTTGTGCCGAGAGTCACGAATTGACCGGGCGGTGCTGATCCGCGGAGAGACGCAGCCAGGTCTTCCCGCAGAGCGGCTCTGGACAGGTGAGTGCGGAGAAGCCCCTGCCTCTCCTTTTGAAATTTGCGTATCTCACTTAGATTGTTTCCAAGTAGGTTACCTAGTCCCTTTGGCAGTCCTCGGAAGACTAAGGTGGGCTGGAAAAAAATCTCTTTTGTGGAATGTGGCTTCCAGCTGTCGAGCCCAGAGAAGAGGTGGCAAGGAAGCAGTCTTAGCTGAGATCTCTCCAGCCCGCGCACCTGGTGGGAATTACCTTCCTCCAGCTGCGCGTGAGCACCGCGGATGTTTTTATTGTTTGGTTGGTTGGCTCTAAGTTTCCCTGACCAGGGATTGAACCCGAGCCCAAACCCGTGGAAGCTCCGCGTCTTAACTGCTGGACCACCAGGGAAGTCTCATGAGCACCCTTTGAAGATTTGATTTTAGGCTGACAGAGGTCACCTGCCTGCACAGTGTCATACCCACCCTCAGCTCTCCCAGGGACCCAGACAGGTGAGGCGAGTCACACGTGGAGGTGCTCCCGCTGGCCGCCACCTGTGCGCTCAGACTGGGTCTGTCCCTAGGACTCTCTGAGCCTTTCTTGGCTGTGAAATGAGAGAGTGTGGGGTTGAGGACTCTAAACGGAGTCCTAGCTTCACCACCCAGAGTCCCAGGCAACTTTCACCAAAGATCCCAGGAGAGGGTTCACTTGGAGAGGAAGGCTCTTCACAGGGGAGGGAGAGGCTGCCATCTCCATCGTATCCCCAGCCTCCGGGAACAAGACATGGGGAGAGATGGTGCCTCAGCCTCTTCTACCTAATTTTGATAGAAAAGCCAAGACAGAATCTGCGTGGGGAGAGGCACTCGCTCTAAACCAGGGCTTGTTAAGGGGGGCAGTGCACAGAATCACTGTGGGTATATGCCTGTATACATTTTTCTGGGAAGAACATCCACGGTGTTCATGAGATACCGTGGTGGGGAGGGGTGCACGAACGAACCTGGAAGCCGGGCAAGTTGCACCTGCCCACGTGGGCTCACCCCCTACAGTTTCTTAGTGGACAATGGGTAGAAGATTTCAGGGACTTCCCCAGCAGTGGCTGTGACTCCAAGCTCCAGTGCACGGGTGCACTGGCTCAGTCCCTGGTCGGGGAACCAACGTCTCACATGCTGTGCAACACGGCTCCCATCGCCCCCCAAAGCAACTGTACTCCAATAATATTTCACTAAAACAAAAGTTTCAGTCTCAGTGAAGGGGCAAGTTTCTGGTCCTCAGAGGTGGTTCGGAAAGGAATCTTTGCATAAGACGTGTGAGGTTTCTTCCAACTCAGATTTGGGGGGCAGAGGGGGTTCCCTGGAGGTCCAGTCGCTAGCACTCCATGCTTCTGTTACAGGGCGCACGGGTTCGATCACATCCCTGGTTGGGGAACTATCATCTGGCAAGCTAAGCAGCCAAAATGAAAAAAAAAGCTTTGGGGGTCAGAATATCAGTTTCTCAGCAGAAAGTTCTTGGAGACCACCAGAGAGCTCTACTGATGGAGCCACTCAAAACCAGGGCAGAGCATTCCCTCCAGGCTGTCAGGACAGTGGGGTGGAGTAGGGGGTTCAACCGGAGAGTCTTAGGAGTCAGATCGCTAGCCCCCTCAACCCGGGAAAACCAGCCTGATCTTATGTGATGCTTCACCGGGACACAACCTCTCAACCCTTTTCAGAAACAAGAGAAAACTTTACCCCTCCTCTGTCTTAAAGGGGTTTTTGTTCCTTTGTTTCAAGGAATTCAAATCCATGGAGCTGCTTAATCTCCCGTTTAGAGGTGCTGGGGAAATGTTTTGTTCACTCCCTTTGGTTTTTATTGAGGTAAACGACACAGAACATGAAGCTGGCTGTTTGAGCCCTCTTTGAACTGGCCGGCTCAGGGGCATTCAGTGCATTCACCTTGCGAAGCTACCATCGCCACTGGCCATTTACAGAACGTTTTTCATCTTGCAAAATGCCGAAACTCTGTCCCCACTGCAGTTAACGCCCCATTTTCCCCTCCCTCCAGCCTCTGGCCCCCACCCAGCTACCTTCTTCTCTGCACTGGACTACTCTGAGTAACTCACATAAGTAGAATCCTGCAGTATTTGTCCTTCCGTGTCTGACTTAATTTCAAGTAGTATGATGACCTCATTGCTCATCTATGCTGTAGCATGGGTCAGTATCCCCTTTCTTTTGAAGGCTGAATAATATTCCCTTTCTATGTCTAGACTGCATTTCGCTTATCCATTCATCCATGAACGGGCATCTGGGTTGTTTCCGCCTTTTTTGGCTGTTGTGAATAACGCTGCTATGAACCTGGGGGTACAGATATCTGTTCAAATCCCTGCTTGCAACTCTTCGGGGTATATACCCAGAGGTGGATTCATTCGTTCTTCTTTTTTTTTTCTTCTTTAATTTGGCTGTGTTGGGTCTTAGTTGCAGCACATGGGATCTAGTTCCCTGACCAGGGATCAAACCCAGGCCTCCTGCATTGGGAGCTCGGAGTCTTAGCTACTGGAACACCAGGGATCCTTTTTGACATTACATTCTCTGAACTTACAAAGAGACTTTTGAGATCCTTCCAAATTTCCCGTAGAACTAATGACCAATCTCTGCTGGGGCCCCGAGAGGGACCAGGACTCATGCCCCTGCCTCCTACATGGAACAAGTGGCTTGTTTGTCTGTTTGTATTTCCCCTTGAGTCATGTCTTCAAACATAAAGGAAGTCCAGGGGTCCCTCCTAGCAGATGCTGAGAAACAACAGAGGCTTTCTCAACCCTCCCAAAAAGGGAACCCGAGTGATGAGTTTCTTAGTCAAGGTGGGTCAGTCCCGCGCTCAAAGACAACGAGCCCCAGCATGGGATTTTAGAGTGAAAGAGAAGTTGAGAAATCTCTTAGTCCAGCCGTCCTTTTGAGAGATAGGAAAACCAAGCCCCAGGTTGGCGGCAGACGGGGTCAAGTTCAAGGTCATAGAACCCGATTCGGTCGCACAGGAGGTGCTGTGTTGCATGGAAACCCCAGGCCAGCTGCTCCAGCTCCATGTGGAAGTCGGGGTGCAGGGCTGCCCCCCTTCAGAGCACCAGCCGAGATTCTGACTGGGGCCGGGGCAGGGGGGGACCCTCTATCAGGACTGGGGCTTTCTGAAGGGATATTAACAACGAGGCTCTTTCCGGAGGCCGCGATACCATCAAGGCCTCTGTTTTATGAAGAAATCTTGGTCTTTCACAATCTCTGCTCTTAGTTCT
The DNA here is from genome assembly GCA_006408695.1 of Aepyceros melampus. Taxonomy (NCBI): domain Eukaryota; kingdom Metazoa; phylum Chordata; class Mammalia; order Artiodactyla; family Bovidae; genus Aepyceros; species Aepyceros melampus. The sequence goes on along the minus strand of SJXQ01009485.1, from coordinate 187,741 downwards.
TTCTCAGAACAGGTTCGTGTGAATCAAAACGGCATGGTTGTTAATTAACTATAGTATAGGTGATTGGTTCCTGTTTTTTTTTTTTTTTAACTCAGCTCACAGGGACCAGAAGGAAGTTCTCTGGGTGCATTTGGCCCCCACGGAGAGCTTGACGGCTCAGCTGGAGGCTCGGCTGTGCCGCTGT
>SJXQ01009485.1:79911-175536 GCA_006408695.1 Aepyceros melampus | reverse complement strand
ATTGTGAAACCTGCTTCCTGGGAAGAGTCCGCAGGGTGTGGGCGGGGCGGGGGAAGGCAGAGCCACCCTGCCGCCCCTTCCCTGCACCCACCCCTCACCCAGCCAGGGAGGTCCCAGGGAGGATGGGCTACCCATGCGGAGCCGCGGCCCTGGAGAAGGCCCTCAGGTCAGCGTCTGCCCGTAAGCCAGCAAGTTGTGCTCTGGCCCGTGGGAGCATCTCAGCCTTTGGGATGGCGAGGCTTCACTCAGCACACTGGCGTCAGGGGACCCAACCACACGGGTGCAGTGGTCCTCCAGCTGCTGTGATTGGAGGGAGTCCAGTTGCTCATTCTCTGGTCCCAGCCCACTACCACTCCCCTCATCGGAGATGCCCAGCGTGGAGTCCCCATGTGTGAGGGCCCATCCAGCCCCCAGAAGACTGCCCGGGGCTTCCCTTTCCTGCCCAAGGGAAAGGGCCCGGGGGCAGAGTCGATGGGCCCCCTCACAAGGCCTATTGGCTGTGTTGTCGCACAGAATCCAGGTTTTCTGACCCTCTGGTCTAGGGCCTTCCTGCCAGAACAGTGTGACTGTTTGCACGACGCCAGGGGACCCTGCTTACGGAAAGCATGGAGTCGGTGGCGGCCCCTAAGGTTGGGTGGGAGATGAGAGGTTGCCCGACTGTGGCACCGACCCGGCTGCTAGGGACTGGAAGGGTGTGGATAGAACAAGTCAGATGTGGTGTCCGCAACTCAACTTGGAGGATCTATTTACTCCGCGGTACATAACAAAACTGGTATTTTAATATTAAAATGAACTGGTCACATCAGGAAGCAGAATGCAACATTTGAATCAGTTTTCAGATGGAATGTCCCACCGGTGGTGGCAGCTTCAGGTGACACCCCCAGGTCCCTGCCAGCCCCTGAGGGACACCCTGGGAGAGGCCAGGCGGCCCTCCATGGAAATCAGGGGTTGGCATGGAAATGCACCTCCCAAAGGCAGTCCGTCCAGGCATTTGCACAGTGGCTGAGCTGACCCCAGCCTGTTGGAGGGGACCTCCCCACTCCGACCGGCTCCCCAGACCACACCGATCCTCCAAGTCAGATTATCTTTCTGAAGCTCAGTTCCCATGTCTCTTGGGGTCCTCCCCCTGGTCCAAAGCAGTCAATGGCTCAGGTGCCTTGGGAAGACTCCTCTGGGTCTTGGATCTCTCCTGCTGCTCCCAGTCAGGCAAGGAAGGTCCCCGGGATGGAGAGGGGACACATGGGACCATCACAGCTGCACCGTCCCAGGTCTTCCCTGTTATTTCCCAAGAGGTCTTTAGGGAATTCCCGAGGTCGTTTTCTACCCTCTTGGCCAACAATGTTCCCTCCCCTGAACCCTGGAAACCCAGTTGAAGTGCACAAATTTTTCTTTTTTCCTTTTTTTGGCTGCACAGCATGTGGGATCTTAGTTTTCCAACAAGGGATCGAACCTGCAGCCCCTGCGTTGGAAGCACAGCCTTAACCACTGGACCCCCAGGGAAGTCCCACAAGTGCATAGATTTCCCAACACATGCTCACCCCGGACCCTCAATTGTACTCCCAGGAATTCACACGAAAGAGAAAGAGTCAAGGAGGGACCACAGGTTAGCTACCGGGTCATCTTCTGAAGCCAGCTGGAAATGGAAGAGAAAACACACTGGAACCATCCTAACCTCCCAGGAGAGATCGGCTAAGTGACCACTGGCACACCCAGACAGCGGTCATCTGAGCAGCCACCAGGAACAGCCAGAGTGCTTTACCAGGACTGACCCGGAAGGGGCCTGAATGCTGACGTGGAGTGAAACACGCTTGCCTCACGATTGCGTGCTGACTCTTTAAAAACAGCGCAACGTACTTTTGTGGGTGCTTAGAGAAATCCGAGGAAGGCACAGCCAGCCATTGATAGCGGTTGTTTCTGGGGCCTGGGAAGGAGGGATGACTTCACCCTCAATGCTATCTATAAAAGAAACTCGGATTTGTGTGTGTGTGTGTGTGTATTTTTTTACTAAAAAAAAAAAACAAACTGAACAGAAAATAGATTTTGCAAATAAACGCATCGACGTAGGAAGCTGTTCATGATATCTTAAGTGAAAAAGTGGTTTAAAATCAGTATACACCATATGATTCCATTTTGTTAATTACACACGGAAGGAAGTTCGCAAGGATAAAGAGCAGCGTATCAACAGGGCCTGTGTCGGGGGGTGCAAATTTTCTTCTCCTTCCCTTTCGGCGTATATGTTGTATTTTTCCGTCATGGGCGTGCATGATAACTTTATCAATGGCGTTACAAAAAGACTCCTTCTGCTCAGACATCATTTCCCTGCCTTTAGGTTGCTGCTGACCCTCCACGGCTTCACGGGACCGGGTCCTTTCTCCTTCACCAGTGCTGGCCGGCTTGTCCCCAGCTCCCAACCCTGAGAGCCGCCTCCTAGCAGACGCTGCGTCCAGTCCTAACCCTCAGCTTAGCAGCCAGCACCCAGGAGGTCCCAGAGAAGCCCAGGATGTGCCCCCTGTCAGGGCCCCTGGCTCCTTTGTGGCAGGTGGGGTGGGACCCCTAATGGAGGAGCCCCTGGCTTGGGGATGGTGGACTGGACCCTGGAGCCCCAGATCTCCCTCCTCGCTGGGTGCAGGGCTGCCCCCCACCATCTGCCAGGGGTCCGGCTGGAATTGGTCCCCAGCCAGGAGACGGGGAGGGCCCCAGGTTCCAGCGGCGGGGATAGGGGGCTCAGGAAGGCAGGAGGAGGGAAATCTGAGACAGGGGCTGCGCTGAGCGGCCGTGCTCAGGTTTTGGCCTGATAAAGTTTATCAAACGGTGCCGGCTGCCAACCGTTGGTGTGGAGCAGGCCCGCGGGCTTTGGCGGGAGGATGCTTCCAGGCCGATAGCGCCTTCCCGGTGTTATCAGGGGGCCTGGTGTCCCAGAGAGCAGGAGAGAGGGAGAAGCAGAGAGAGAGAGGGAGGGAGGGAGGGAGGGAGCCTTCCAACCACTTCACCCAGATGACAAGAGCCAGGGACAAGAGGTCTCAGGGGACCCTGGGGCCCTTGACCTCGCGGCTGCATGAGCAGCTAGAAGGGGCCCCACGGAGGTGTGGGCCGGGGGCTCCGGCTGCTCCTAGGGCCAGCCTTCCGGGCCACAGAACAGGCTTGGTGCCGCTCTGCCCTTCTGCAAGGCTTAAAGAAAAAGCGGCCTGGGCTTCCCTTGGTGGCTCAGCAGTAAAGAGTCTGCCTACCGGGGCGGGAGACACAGGTTCAATCACTGATGCAGGAAGATGCCACGTGCAACAAAGCAGCTAAGCCCATGAGCCACCACTCCTGAGCCTGCGCTCTGGAGCCAGGAGCCCAAATGCTGAGCCCACGGGCTGCAACTGCTGGAGTCTGCACACTCTCGAACCTGTGCTCTGCCACGAAAGAAGCCACTGCAGTGAGGAGCCCACGCATCTCAGCTAGAAAGCAGCCCCTGCTCTCCCCAGCTAGAGCTCCCCATGCGCAGCAGTGAAGACCCAGCACAGCCAAAAATAAACAAAATTTTAACAAAGAGAAAAAGTCTCTTTTTCAGGAAGCTTCCATGCCCTAGAAGAGGGGGCAGGAGGGCATCTCTCCACAGCGCCCCTGTGGTCTCGAGGTGAAGGTCAGGCTCAGCTCACCTTAGGGACCACTCCCGTAAATGTCACTGTCTTGGGAGTCACCCTTCAAGGAGTCATCCCCACCCTACAAACGAGGAAACAGAGTCTCAGAGTGAGTGTCGACGAGGATTCGGAGGATGAGGACCCAAGAAGCAGAGGGCAGGAGGAGAAGGGATGAGAGGCTGAGGCCGGGATGCCCGCCCCTGCTTGCGCTCTGCAGGGCTAGCCGCTCCAGAGGCAGAGGTGCTGGTCCCAGGCTCAGAGCCACGCGGGGCAGGCCCCCAACCTTGGCCATGGCGGTCGGAGGGAGGGCAGACCCCAAGGTCTGCAGGGTTTTCCTGGGTGGGTGGGAATGGGATGGCATCTTAGTAGATTTTTATAATTCCCTTTTCTAGACGTTTCTTGCCTCTCCCATGATGTCTATGGTAACAATGTGGGGGAGCTGGGGCGCCTGGCGGGAGAGAGCTGATTGTTTGCTTTTAGAAGGAGAGAGTGCAAGGGCCCCAGGAGCCCCCGGCCTGGCCCTCGAGCCCAGGAGACTGCGCCTCTGTCCAGCCCCGGTGCAAACAGAGGCCAGGCGTGCCGGTGACCCGCACAGACAGCCGGGTCCCCTAGAGCCCTGGAGGACCCCTGGGCCCAGGGCCTTCCCGAGGCCCCAAGGCTGCCCAGTGGGGTGGAAAGCGCTCATTCATCGGATCTTATTTACAGAGCAGCTGCCGTGAGCTGGGCTCACTTCTGGGCGGTGAGGATGGGCGGTGGGAGCAGCCAGACTGTCCACGCTTATGGCACCGAGTGGGATGTCCTAAGAGGAGAAACAGAGAAAGCCGGAAGAAATACAGAAAGGGGGGCAGGACGTCGGCATGGGGAGCCCGCTGCGTAAGAGGTGGGGAGGGGACAGCCCAGACGGGGCGGTGCGGGGTCGGGGCCAGAGGCTGGGATGTCACTCTGACCCCCTCCTGGCAGGACGGACTTACAGGTGCTTCCCTCCGGACCTCAGTTTCTCTCATGCGGAGCATGACCCCCATGGTCTTCAGAAATCTCCATTCAGCCCACAACCTCCAGTCCCCAGACTTCCTTTCATCGACTCTTTTTTTGGCAGTGTTTTGCATTTTAGCTAATTAGTATTGAGATAGAGCTGACAGATGGCAACTCTATCGGTTTGACGTGTAGTGGGTGATTATTTGATGCTTATATGTGCCGTGAAACGATCACCACGATAAGTGAATATCCATCAGCACACAGTTCAAAACGTTCTTCTTCTGATGAGAACTGCTCTTTAAACAGTTTCATTTTCTGCTGGGCTGAGTCCCCCTTGCTGGGCAGGCTTCCCTCTGGTTGTGGAGCCCAGGCTTTTCACCGCAGTGGCTTCTCTATCGCAGGGCACCGGCTCTAGAGCTTTAGGGCTTGAGGACTTCCGTGGTTGCAGCTCCCGGACTCCAGAACACAGGCTCAGGAGCTGTGGCGCATGGGCTAAGTTGCCCCATGGCATGTGGATCTTCCCCGATTGGCGATCTCACCCGTGCCTGCTGCATTGGCAGGTGGATTCTTTACCACTGAGGCACCGGGAGGGCCTGATGAGAACTTTAAAGATCTCCCCTTCTCTCTCTTTGTTACTGAAGTATAGCTGATTGACCATATTGTGTTAGTTTCAGGTATACAGCAAAGTGATTCAATATATATGTGTGTATATGTATATATATTTTCGGATTCTTTTCTATTATAGATTAGTACAAGATACTGAACACAGCTCCCTGAGCTACACAGTAGGTCCTTCTTGTCTATTTCATGTAAGTAGTGTGTATCTGTTAATCCCAGACTGCCACTGTATCCTCCCCCGCCACCCCCTCGTGGACTCTTGAAGGCAGGGTTCAGGGGACAGCTGCTGGGGAGAGATCCCAGAGTTTGCACATTCATGGCGTTCAGTGCAGGGGGGCAGGCAGGTGTCCAGATATGGAGCAGGGTTTGAAAGTAGGGAAGACAGAAAGGGCTGCCCGACACATTTTTGCAGCTTGTCCGCAATACCTGGCAATACCCTGTCTCAGAACCTCTGCCCTCTCCCCACATTGAGTGTGGGAGTCACTCAGTTGTGTCCAACTCTTTGTGACGCCATGGACTGTAGCCCACCAGGCTCCTCTGTCCATGGGATTCTCCAGGCAAGAATACTGGAGTGGATAGCCATTCCCTTCTCCAGGGGATCTTCCCGACCCGGGGTTTGAACCCAGGTCTCCTGCACTGCAGGCAATTTCTTGACCGATTGAGCCACCTTATGCAGAAGTGAGTGGCGTTGTGGCCATTGTCTTTGCCAATGGCTCTGAGCTTGGAGCGCGGGCCCCAGGCCCTCCGGGCCACCGTGGGCTGCACTGACCAGGGCCACGCTCATGGGAAGTCCCCGCTGACAGCTGGAACCACAGACGCCAGGCTGAAGCTCAGAGCTATTTCTGCAAAGAGTGACTTGGGACTTCCTCCCGGATCTCTTAAAAATAAAGGGGTTATCGTGGTCTTCAGGTCCTTCCCCATGCGAGGAACCCTGACATGATTTCTGGGGGAGGCCTGGGCCCCCCAAGCCCCCTCAGCCAAGCAAGGACTTATCTCTGGGCTCAGTTGGGCAGCAGGAAGGGAGAGAAGCGACCACCGCGGCCGCTCTTCCTGCCCCAGAAGCCCCTTTTGGGAGCAGCAGGGGATGTGGCCACTGACTCAGGGGCGTCAGTCAGCCTTCTTCCCCGGGGCTGCGGTTGCCCACCGGCCTCTGTGGGGGGATCAGAAATCAGGGGGGCAGAGAGAGTTCGGGGGAAGCCTCTGGCATGTCCAGCCCAGCCTCTGCCCTGGGCCTCGGGCACGGCCCAGTCTATGTGACCCACGCCTGGTCCTGCAAAGCTGGTGGATCGTCAGTCTCCACTACACCCCCAGCCCCTGTAGAGGCTGGTGGACCCGCTCCTGGAGGTCAAGCCACCCTGTAGGGAGAGGGAGAAGGCAGAGGCTCTGGGAAGGCAGGCACGGCTTAGGGTGGTCCTCCTCCCCCAGCCAGGGGTCCACTTTGCAGCAGAGAGAAGCCCAGGGCCCAGCCCAACCCCTGTGGGGACTCTTTCCCATTTTGCAGTCCCCAGAGTTTTAGTCCCAATGGAAGGCAACTCCTCTCAGGGTTTTCCAAGAAAGAACCTTAAGGCTCCGCTCAACAATCTGGGCCCTGAGGGGGCAAGATCCAGAAGAGGGGGCACTTAGTGGACTCTGGGAGGCTGAGAGGCCACCAAACCCACGCTGGGGCAGAGAAGTCTTCCCACAGGAAATGGCCATCCGAGGTGAATTGATCTGTCCGAAGTGGAGAGGGTGGCTCCAAGCCTAGGAGCAGTTGGTGCAAAGGGCCCGGGGAGACCTGAGGCTTCCACCTGTCCCAGCCCCATCCCCGTCTGCTGGGGCCACAGCAGCCAAAGTGCAGGACAAGGACGAGCTCGAGGGCTCACAGGAGCTGTCCTGCGAACTGGGCACCTGGTCGTGCTCACCCCGGCATGCCGTCGCCGGCTATCACAGGCCCAGCCAGCAGTCCCGCCTGCAGCAAGCCCTCCTCTGGGAGGAAGTTTCAGGCCACCTAACCTGAACGAGCATCCCCAGGGCAGCTCTGCAGAAGCCAGCAATCTTAGCTGGAAACCGTCGCAGGTCGGGGTTTCCTCCCTGCCCAGCTCCCCAGCGCCCCTCAGCCCAGCCTCAGACTTATCACTGCCCTCCAGCTGCCTTGGCCCGGGCCCCCTCCAACCACCTCCCCAGGATGATTCAGCAAATCTTCCCTCCCTGGGGGGAAAAACAAGGGTGTAAAAAAAAAAAATCACAATGTCAGATTACAAAGCCCCAACTGTAGGGCAGGCCCCTGGCAGGGAGATAAGGGTCCCACTCCACCCTCAAAGCCCCTCTGGCAGATAAACCTTCTAAAGCAGTGGAGGAGGCTGCCTGCCGCAGGTGTGGGGTGCGGAGGCCTGGCCTGGGGGAAGTCACCGGGCAGTGCATGCCTTCGGGTGGCGAGCCGGGCAAAGAGGAAGCGCCTGGCCACAGTAGCAGAGGAGCTGGTGTTGCCAGCCCCGTTCCCCGCCCCTGCCAGAGAGACAGAAAGAGCGGGGCGGAGGCCTGTGCAGAAAGGGCACTGGGGGCGTGCCCACAGATGCCCTCCGCTGCGAGCACCCCTCTGCAGCTCTGCCTGCAACCCTCTTGGTGCAGGGCCGCTGAGTGGGGAAGTGAGGATGCCCGTCCTCTGGAGGCCCCCGGGTGCAGGGAGCAGCAGGGGCCACTGGAGGGCTGGGCACCTCCTCTGGGCAGGGCTAGGGCAGCCTAGGAGACCTCGCCAGGGGGCGCCCAGCCTTCCAGGTCAGAGTCGGGCCAGCCTGGAGCCCCCTCACCACCGACTCCCTGGGTCTGACTCCATCTCTGGAATGTGGGAGGAGGCAGGGGCTGCTGAGGCCGCAGGCTTCCTGCTCTGGTGGGGGGTTGGTCAACTGATGATGGGTTTAAGTTAGGGCTGGGGCGGGGCTCTGCCGTCCTAGACCAGTCATTTCTCCGCTCTGGGCCCATTGGGAAATGAGAGCGGTCCCAAAACCCATGGCAGGGATGTCCTGGGGCATGAAGGTGCCCCCACCAGGCATGAGCCACTCCGGTCTCCGAGGCTGGGGGAGTCCGCGTCTCGCTGGAAAAGGGGTGGTTTGGGGACAGACCCCCACCAGGCCCTTGGCACAAAGTCAGGGCCCCACTATCTGGCTGCCTCTCCTCCACCTGGGGCAGCTTTCTGAGCTCATTTCTCTGAAAGAGAGAGGCTGGCCAGACAGAAATAGGTACAAGAGGAGGCTCCAGGGACAAGCTTGGGTGCAAAGGCCTTCTGCCTATTTTAATCCCCCGAGCCGACCTGGAGCTGGTCAAGCCTCTGCCGTGACTTCAAGGAAGTCCTTGCCTTCCTCCAGGGCCTCCATTTCCCAGGCTGCAAAAGTGAGAGAGCTGGTCAAGACGGGGATCGACCACCCCTACGTGCTGCATGTTTGTAAACTACCAACAGCTCACGGGGGGTGTGTTTGGCACAAGGTGATGAACCAGAAGCAAGAAATGCCAGCAGGGTCACGGTAGCCAAAAGGGGAAGTGACCCAAGTGTCCACCGAGAGATGGGGAGAAATAGAATGTGGTCCGTCCACACCGTGGAGTACTTGTCAGCCTGAAAACGAAAGGAGAGTCCGACCCCTGCGGCAGCAGAGATGACCCCTGAAGTAAGCCAGACACACTGGCACCATGTGCTCTCACTTCTAGAGAGACCTGGCCTGGTCACAGAGAGACCGGAGGGCAGTCGGGGCCAGGGCCCGGTGGGAAGGGAAGGAGAGGCCAGGTTTGATGGAGACGGAGGTGCCGTTTTACAAGGTGAGAAGAGCTCTCAGAGCGGATGGTTCACGGGGGGTGTGTTTGGCACAAGGTGATGAACCAGAAGCAAGAAATGCCAGCAGGGTCACGGTAGCCAAAAGGGGAAGTGACCCAAGTGTCCACCGAGAGATGGGGAGAAATAGAATGTGGTCCGTCCACACCGTGGAGTACTTGTCAGCCTGAAAACGAAAGGAGAGTCCGACCCCTGCGGCAGCAGAGATGACCCCTGAAGTAAGCCAGACACACTGGCACCATGCGCTCTCACTTCTAGAGAGACCTGGCCTGGTCACAGAGAGACCGGAGGGCAGTCGGGGCCAGGGCCCGGTGGGAAGGGAAGGAGAGGCCAGGTTTGATGGAGACGGAGGTGCCGTTTTACAAGGTGAGAAGAGCTCTCAGAGCGGATGGTGGGCCCAATAAAGTGAACGCAATTAACACCCCTGAGCCGTACACACAAACGTGATGAACACGGCGAACGTGCTGTATAGTTTTAAAAAACATTTCTTGATTGATTGGCTGTGTCGGGTCTCAGTCGCTGCGCGTGGGACCTCCGTTGGGGCATAAGGCCTCTTGAGTTGCGGTGGGCTGGCTTAGCTGTGGGGTGCGGATTTAGTTGCTCTGTGGCAAGCGGGATCTTAGGTCCCCAACCAGGGATCAAATACCATGTCCCCTGCATTACAAGGCCGACTCCTAACCACTGGATCACCAGGGAAGTGCCTGGGCCATGTATATTTTAGCACTGTTAAAAAAAGAGAGAGAAGATGAGAAGAGAAGAAAGCCAGTGGGTAGAGTGTGGCCTTGGTGTTTGCTGAACAAAGCCTTCGGAACCTGAGCCCAGCGGCAAACAGCTCATGGTCTGCGCGGAGAGACAGGCCGGCAGTGTCCACCACTGAGGCCAAGCAGGCCAGGCCCATGCTGGAGCAGGCAGGAAGGGATCCAGGGCTGAGGGGAGAGGCCACTTCCCTCCAGGACCAAAGGGCTGAGCACCTCCCAGGCAGCTGCACCAGAATCCCAGTGTCTTCTCCTCTTCCTCCCAGAGCGGCTCTGCTGGCCTCGGGGCCTCCCGCAAAGCTGTTCCCTCTGCCTGGAAGGCGGGCCCTCAATTCCTCTCCCTCAATTCTCTTTCTTTAGTTTCAACCCCCAGGCACCCTCCCAGGAGACCTGGCCCCAAGAGATGCCCTCCTCTGACACGGATCATAACTGTCATCAAGTAGCCGTTTGTGCCCCTGTCTGAATGCCCAGTGAAGGTCTCCATGCCTCCCCTGCACCCAGCAAATGAAGACGACGGCTGGGTGTGTGGGTGGGTGGGCAGACCAGCTCATGGGGCTGGCCCTCCCCATCCCAAGGGGCTGGTGCTCCGTAGGGCCCAGGCTGGAGTTGGCGGGGGCGGTGGGGGGTGGATGGCTGTGACTTGGAGTTCGGAACCCCTGGTCAGTCCTGCCTGAGCTGCGAGACTGTGCAGTCGTGTGAGATCTGCTTCCAGACATGAGCGGATGGCTGCGAGACCCCAGCCCAGCGCTGCAACAGGAAGACAGCACCACTGCCCACCGGGAGGACCAGCCCTCAGCCTGAGACCTGCCCCCACACAGAGCACTTCCCCAGTAAATAGGAGCTGTCAGGCATCCCTCTTTAACAACCTCAGAAGCTAAGGCACCTGCCCTTTGCTGTGCTCAGTCGCTCAGTGTGTCTGACTCTCGTGACCCCATGGACTGTAGCCCGCCAGGCTCCTCTGTCCGTGGGATTCTTCAGGCAAGAATACTGGAGTGGGTTGCCGTTTCCTTCTCCTGGGGAATCTTCCCGAACCAGGGACTGAATCTGTGTCTCCTGCATTGGCAGGTGGATTCTTTACCACTGAGCCACCTGGGAAGCCCTAAACGGAGGCATCCACTTGTCCGAAGCTTGGCTGAATTCTAATTATGTCTGCCTGGAGAATCTCATGGACAGAGGAGTCTGGCAGGCTATACAGTCCATGGGGTCGCAGAGAGTCAGACAGGACTCAGAGACTTTCACATCAGAGCCCAAAGGCTTTTTAATGGGCAGGTCAGCCCTGCCCTCAAGGCCTTGGATTCAGTCCCGGTTCCAAGGCCTTAGAGTCGGACACGACTGAGCGCCTGAACTGAACTGAACTTTAAAGAGAGTTGATGTTTGTTTTATCAGTAATGACTTGAAGAAACTTGAAGATCAGCTTTGTCCTATTGATGCTTTTTTCCTTTTTCCTTTCTCCCCTCCCTTCCTTCATTTCTTTGTCTTGGTCCCTGTTGCCAAAGCTCATCACCCCCTACTTGAGTACAATATGTTTTTATTTTGCAGAAGTGGCCCATTGTATACACTTCTGCTTCTTGTTGTTTTTTTTTTTTTTTAAGCTCTGTGTTGTTAATTGGTTGAAATACAGTTGACTTACAATATTGTGCCAGTCTTTACTGTATAGCAAAGTGACTCAGTTTCATGCATTATATTATATAATTCTTTTTTAAATAGACTTTTCCTTTATGGTTTATCCCAGAAGACTGGATATAGAACCCTGTGCTATAGGACCTTATTGCTTATCCATTCTAAATATAATAGTTTGCATCCTTCAACCCCAAATTTCCAGTCCATCCCTTAGCCTACTCCCTCCCACTCAACAACCACAAATCTGATCTCTATGTCAGTGAGTCTGTTTCTGTTTGGTAGATTCATTTATGCTCTATTTTGGATTTCAAATATAAGTGATATCATATGGTATTCATTTTTTTCTGACTTAGTTCACTTAGGATGATAATCTCTAGTTCCATCTATTAACTTATTGCTGCAAATTGCATTATTTTGTTATTTTTTATGGATAAGTAGTATTCTGTCCTATATATGTATCACATCTTTATCCATTTCATCTGTTGATGGACATTTTGGTTGCTTTGGTGTCTTACCTATTGTATATAGTGGTGCTGTAGGGATACAGGTAGCTTTTGAAGTTTTGTTTGGATATATGTCCAGGAGTGGGATTGTTGGATCACATGATAAGTGTGTTTTCAGTTTTCTGAGCAAACTCCATATTGTTCTTTATCGTGGCTACAGCAACTCATATTCTCATCAAGAGTGTAGGAGGATTCCCTTTTCTCCACATCTTTTCCATTCTTTGTTAGTGTAGACTTTTTAATGATGGCCATTCTGACTGGTATGAGGTCATAACTTATTGTAGTTTTGATTTGCCTTTCCCTAATAATGAATGATGTTGAGCATTTTTTCTTGCACCCACTGGCCATCTGCATGTCTTCTTTGAGGAAATGTCTATTTGCAAACTCCATATTGTTCTTTATCGTGGCTACAGCAACTCATATTCTCATCAAGAGTGTAGGAGGATTCCCTTTTCTCCACATCTTTTCCATTCTTTGTTAGTGTAGACTTTTTAATGATGGCCATTCTGACTGGTATGAGGTCATAACTTATTGTAGTTTTGATTTGCCTTTCCCTAATAATGAATGATGTTGAGCATTTTTTCTTGCACCCACTGGCCATCTGCATGTCTTCTTTGAGGAAATGTCTATTTAGAGCTGATCTTCTGCTTATTTTTCAATTGAGTTGTTTGCTTTTTTGTTCTTTTTTTATATGAGCTGTTGGTGTATTTTGGAGATTAATTCCCTGTTGGTTGCCTCGTTTGCAAATATGTTCCCCGAATCTGTGGGTTGTCTTTTTTTTTTTTTTTTATGATTTCCTTTGCTGTGCAAAAGCTTGTAAGTTTAATTAGGGCCTATGTGTTTATTTTTGTTTTTATTTCTATTTCCTTGGAAGACTGACCTAAGAAAACATTGGCACAACTTTTTGCACTTTTCTTCATAGTGCTGTATGGTATCACTATAGGGTTCTTCTCCTAAATTGGACACCTAGCTTTTTTCCAATTCCTTATCACCACAAACATTACTTCAAATAAGAACTTTATTTATATCCCCTTACAGACGCATGAGAAAAACTTCTGTTCAATATGGAAGTGGAACTTTACAGTTATATAGCAGATATAAAAATGTTCAGTTTAACAAAATCTGGGACATATTGCTCTTCATAATGATGTCATGTTACACTCGCATTAGTTACAGGAGGGTTATGTCCAACTGTCTAATTTTTTATAATAAAAAGAATATATCATTACATTTTTCTTTACCTCACTCTGGAAGATATTTTCTTTCAGTAGAAAACAAGATGTTTGACATTATTTTTTTAATAAGAAACACAGTATAGAGTTTGCATAATTTAGAAACCCAGAGTAAAAAGCATTCTGTTGTACATTGATTGTTTGATTGTTTTTGTCTAAAAGAGGCTATTTTAGATCTAATAAGGGGGTCAAACATGAAACTGAGACTATACCAAGAATTTGTTCCCTGTACTGCTGCCACCTTTCAAAAGAATAGAGAATATTTAGTTTACTCCTTCTAAGTTCATAGGAGAATGAATCACAGTTCTTTAAATGTAATAAAAAAAACCATTTGTCAAAGAAGGAAGCTACTCCTGACAGACTTATATAAAATAGGACAGAAAGTTTGATTTGGTTTAGGATTTACAAGAAAATGATCCATAAATTCTAATTAAAAATATATATTAACTACTATAAAGTTAACTGTTGAAAGGGAGGCAAACATATATCATTAAGTTTGATCCAAATATTATCCATTAACAGCAGTTCTGAAAAACATCTGTTTTGAAAATAACAACAATGCTGCTAAACTAAGAATCCATTTTTCCCATAATTTCTTCCCCTAACTAATTGATATAGAGTTCTATATTATCAACATAATTTATAGGGAAATACATCAAATTATTTCATCATTAACATACTTATATGCTCAATTTTTAAATGGATATAATTGATTATTGAGAAAAATTACCTTTGCATATAAATATTTTATAATAATAGTTTATTTTTTCTTTCCTGATGATAATGTAGTTATATATGATATAGAAACCAGTCTCACAACTCATTCATCTCTGCTTCTCTAGTGCTAGTAACACTGGGATAGAGTTTATGCTTAATAAATATTTACTAAGGAATATATTTCAATATGTATTTCTAGTATCAAAAGTGTAATGGATTTAGAGTCAGGATTTATGAGGTTTAGTTCTCAATCATTCATTTATGATAGTTCTGAAGCAAATATATACTCAAATTCTGTATGATGAACCTACCTCTGCTGGGCAATGAGATTACTTCAAAGCTGCTCTATTTCCATAAGAGAAATGGTATGGCTCTTTTAGTAAGGCATATTTTAAAAGAAAAAGGTGTTCAGCAGAAAGGCAGCTCCATGAAAGAGCTCCAAGTATGGATATCACATGATTCTTTTTGAAAGAAATAATCCTAAGAAATAGGATAGCAGTAAGGCACATGAATGCTGCAGACAGTTGGTAATAAGTGGCTTTGGGAACCTATCGAAGGATCTGAAGCAGGGTCAGAAATGAGAAGAAAGTAATTGCATTTACCTAGCTACAAATGCATTTTAAGAGATTTAAAATGGGACACTACAGTCAAGATGAATTGAGATGCGAAATCAATAGGGTTAAAATTACCCATCTGTGTTATCTTGAGCAACCTTTTAGTAGCATCTTCATCTGAAAAATGGAAATAATAATGATGATATTATCAACCAATGTGGGTTACTGTGAAGATTGATAAGTTAATGCATATAAATTCCATGACTTGCTAATAGTGCTCAATTAATATTAACTGTTATCACTGTAATATTGCAGCTACCTTTTAGAAAATCAAGATTAACACATATATTCTGACTTCTATTTACTTTAACCCCTATTGTCAAACATTGTAATGCAATGGAACTTGCAATAAACTTCATAAGAACTGTGTTTTAATTGCTGTCAATCTTCCATTTCTTAAAAAAGCATAAGATAGGGATAAGCCACCTTGAAACATCCTTTGGTAGCAGCTGTTCTAATGACAATGACATGGACATATATCACTTATATCACGTTGCATAAATCAAGTATGGGTCATTCTGTTTTCCAAAAACTAAAGTACATAGCAAATTCAAAGCAACATTTTATGTGAAACCCCTGAGATCTTGATGAGAAAAAGATACATGAATAAAAAATATATATTATATATACACATTTCCTTCTCATTATCTCTCACCATGTATTATTTTCAAGCTGTCAATACATACAGTGGCCAAGAGGGAGTTATTTACCTGATTCTAAAGTCTATTTATGGATTTTTTAGGAGCTAGCAAATATCACATTGTATCTTCCCTTTTCTTTACCAAATGCTGTCTGACACATCTCCTTCTATTTAAAAATCAAGAGCTCACCCAAGAAACTGCATCATTCCCTTGAGCATGAATATTTGTAACAAATACACCAGTCCTTTGGTTGCAAAGAGAATTAAGGATGTATTTGCTATTTAACATTCCATGAATGACAAGCATGATTACACCTCAAACGTAGAACAGAGCAGACAATGTAGCATATAGACTTCAGGATCTGCTGCTTTGGTATTTTGACTTTAACTGCAATGATGGGTACACACTGCAGTGCTCTTAAAAAAAAAAAAAAGGCCCCTTCTGTGATAGATTTCACTGATTTCTAAGATAAACCCCTGAAGATAATGCTATACATATTACAGCCTTCCTGGAGCAGTACTTAACAACATGTGCCAAAAGGCAAACATCTGGATGATCTCTGGCCTGGATGACCATTTCTAGACTTTATCTTAAATAGTAAGAGAGAGGTGAACAAAGATGCTTCTTAGAATACAATTACAATCCTAACAACAGCAGCAACAAAAGTGGAAAAAATATAGTTCTTCCAGTGAAAACTGATTAAGGTAACTATAGTAATCAATGCCAGAAATACTGTGTAAGCTACAAAAATATTTTTGTGGAAATAGACATAGGTAAATAGACTGACAATACAATCAGACAAACGTAAGTTTTTATACAAACATGAGTTTGTATATATACAAACCTTGGGCTTCCCAGGTGACACTAGTTGTAAAGAACCTGCCTATCAATGCAGGAGGCTGGGGTTCAATCCCTGGGTTGGGAAGATCCCCTGGAGAAGGGCATAGTTACCCAGTCCAGTATTCTCGCCTGGAGAATTCCATGGACAGAGGAGCCTGGAAGGCTACAGCACATGGGGTCACAGAGTTGGACACAGTTGAGTGACTAAAACTTTCACTTTATACACATACACACACTTACACATATATATATATATACACATATATATGTGTGTGTATATATATATATTTATTTATTTGCAAAGATGTTTACAATATATATGTGATACAAATCACCCAAAGTTTTTCATGTCTGTAGTGTTTTCTTCTAAAGATCAGTTATAATGTTTCCAGTTTCCATGTACTATACTGTGGAAAATCCCAAGTCCTACATTTCCCCACTGAAGTATTTGGAAAATCAAAGAGGACTCAACTTTGCTTCTGAATCAGTTTATATGCAGCTTTTAAAATTATTTAATTCTTGAACAGTGAATATACTCATGAACTTAAAATATCAAAACTATAAAAACATATGTGGAAAAGCCTAGTTTTTTTTCATCCTTTTGCCTTAGCTTACATTTGCCATCGTATTTGGTTTGTTGTGTTGTTTTGCTTCTTAATTTTATTGGAGTATAGTTGACTTACAATGCTGTGTTAGTTTCAGGTATACAGCACAGTGATTCAGTTATATATAAACATATATTCACTCTTTTTCAGATTAACCTATTTTCCCATATAGTTTATTACAGAATATTTTGTAGAGTTCCATGTGCTATACAGTAGGTCCATGTTAGTTATCCATTTTGTATATAGTAGTGTTTGTGTGTTTACCCCAGGCTCGTTATTTATCCCTCTTCCCCACATTTCCCTTTGGTAATCATAAGTTTGGGCTTTCCAGGTGGCACAGTGATAAAGAACCTGCCTTGACAATGCAGAAGGCACAGGAGATGCGAGTTTGATCCTTGGGTTGGGATGATCCCCTGGAGTAGGAAACAGCAACCTGTTCATTTTCTCTTCCGAAAGAGTCCATGGACAGAAGAGCCTGATGGATTAGAGTCGATGGGGTCTCAAAGGGTTGGATGCACCTGAGCATGCATATTACCGTAAGTTTGTTTTTGAAATCTGTGTGTCTATTTTTTAAGTTCATATACATAATTTCTAAAAGTTAGATTCCATAATCAACAAATATCATATGAATGATATCAGAGGATAGTTGTCTTTCTCTGTCTGACTTATTTTACTCAGTATGATAATCTCTAAGTCTATCCATGTTGCTACAGATGTCATTATTTCATTTTTTATGGCTAAGTAATATTCCATAGTATATATATACACCCCATTTTCTTTTATCTATTCATTTGTTGATGGAAATTTAAGATTTTTCCATATCCTGCCTATTCTAAACAGTGCTACAATGAACATTGGGGTACATGAATGTTTTCAAATTATTATTTTCTCTGGATATATGCACAGGAGTGGGACTCCTGGATCATATGGATTTCCCTGGTAACTTGGACAGTAAAGAATCCTCCTGCAATGGAGGACACCTGGGTTTTATCCCTAAGTCAGAAAGGTTCCCTGGAGAAGGGATGCTTCCCATTCTAATATTCTTGCCTGGAGATTTCCAGGGACAGAGGAGCTTAATAAACTACAGTCCATGAGGTCACAAAGAGTTGGACAGTACTGAGCGACTAACACTTTGACTTCTCACTTTCATGGTAGTTCTATTTTTAGTTTTCAAGGAACTTTCTTACTGTTTTCCATAGTAGTTGTGCCAAGTTACATTCCCACTGACAGTGTCGGAAGTTTCCCTCTTGTCTACACAGTCCCCAGCGTGAGGGAATGTTTAACAGTAGGCCTCCTGTGTGCCGTTTCCTGTCTCTCCTGGGCCCTCTGTTCCTTATCAGGTCCTGACAGGAACGAGAGGAGCAGCCCGCTGCTCCCAGGACTGAGATCACAAGATGGAATGCAGGCATAGTATTTTCTTCATTAGCTTTTCCCTATGGTGACCGTGATTATTTACGATGCTCTTTTGATATGGATTGTCTTTTGGCTTTATGGCCTCTATTACTCCCTGCTTCCTTGGTAACTTGTAAAGTCTTGTCTTTTGATCTATATCTGAAGAAGCTACCTTGTAAAATGGTTTGTATACTCACACAGAGTTCAATAAAGCACCCTTGTTCCACTAGAGGCTTGAGTCCCTGTGTCCTTCTTTCTCTCTCTCTGTCTCCTACTCTATCTCTCTTTCTGGCTGATTCTCTGGAGCGTGGAAGCCTGCCAAGCTCATTTTCCTGCCCAGACTTTCAAGGCCTCTTCGAGAGGACACCCTGTGCCTACATGAGCGGTACAAGCACTGTCTTAGGGCTTTATTGGTTTTCGGCGTAACCCAGGGAATATTAGCCTCTTTCCTTTCATTTTCTTATCGTCGACTCTGGAAGACCAGGTTCCGGTGCATTAAAGTGCCACAACACTCCAACATTTACTGTTTTTAGACCATTCTTATTTGTGTGAAGTAACATCTCATTGTAGTTTTGATTTGCATTTCTTTAATAATTCCTGATGATGTTGAGGATCTTTTTCTGTGCCTCTTGGCAGTCTGTATGTCTTCTTTGGAAAATGTCTGTTTAAGTTTTCTGCCCATTTTTTGATTTAGTTGTTTGTTTGTTTGTTTTTTTGACCTAGTGCTACATGAGCTGTATATATATTTGAGAGATTAATCCCTTGTTGGTTATTTGGTTTGCAAATATTTTCTCCCATTCTGTGGGCTGTCTTTTCATCTTGCTATGATTTCCTTTGCTGTGCAGAAGCTTTTACATTTAATGAGGTCCCATTTGTTTATTTTTGTTTCTATTTTCATTACTCTAGGAAGTGGATACAAAAAGATATTGCTGTGATTTATATCAAAATGTTCTGCCTATGTTTTCCTCTAAGAATTTTGTAGTGTTCGGCCTTCATTTAGTTCTTTGATCTATTATGAGTTTATTTTTGTGTATGGTGTTAAGGAGCGCTCTAATTTCATTCTTTTGTATGTAGCTGTCCAGTTTTCCCAGCACCACTTATTAAAGATACTGTTTTTCTCCATTGTATGTTCTTGCTCCCATTGTCATAAATTAGGTGACATAGGTGTGTGAGTTTATCTCTGAGCTTCCTAGCCTGTTCCATTTATCTATATTTCTATTTTTGTGCAAGTGCTATACTTGCCATTGTATTCAAAGTGAATTTCTTATAGACAGCATATTGATAGATCATGCTTTTCTATATACCTTATCAATCTATATTTTAATTCACCCTTTAGATCATTTACATTTAACATAATTATTGATATGTTCTTTAACCAATCAATAATAATATCTTATTACTTGTTTTCTGTTTGTTTCTTCCACTTCTCTTATGTTATTGTACTCTGAGTATTTATTCATTATTTAGGATTTATCATGATTTATCTGTAGCATTTTATATGATTTTCTTATTACTATGAAGTTTCTATGATGTAAGTATGTAACTTAACACAGTCTACGAATATTGACATTTTACAACTTTGAGTCAAGTTTAGAAACATTTCCTCATTGAGACTCTTTTATCTGCCCAACTTAATAATAATTATTTCAAGCCTTTCCTCTACATGCATTGAATATCCATCAGATGCTGTTATAATTTTTGCTTCAATCATACATTTGATTTAATAAACTCATAAGAAGTGGATTAAATTCTTACATTTATCCCTTTTTACTTATGCCAATGTTCTTCTTTCTTTTCTGACCTCCCAAACTTGTTTTGTTATCATTTCCTCGTGTTCAGAGAACTTCCTTTACTATTTTGGGTTTCTCTGGTGGCTCAGACGGTAAAGAATCCACCTACAATGCAGGAGACCAAGCTGGATCTCTGGGTCAGGAAGATTCCCTGGAGAATGGAATGGCTACCCACTCCAATGTTCTTGCTTGGGAAATCCCATTGACAGAGAAACCTGAAGGGCTATAGTCCATGGGGTCAAAATGAGTCAGACATGACTTAGCAATTTAGCACTTAAAAAAAAAAAAACATTTTAAGGGTAGAATTGCTAGCAACAAATTATCTTTGTTTTCTTTATCTGAAATATCTTTATTTCCTCAAGGATAGTTTTAACAGGATATAGAACTTGCTACTAACAGTGCTTTTCTTTTAGTATTTGAAAATGTTGTATGCCTCCTTGGGCATCCACAACAACCTCTGGGTCTGCAGGCTCCTCACCTTTTCACAATTGTCATCTTTAAATGATTACAAATTATGCAAAGCAGTGTGTCTCATGTTTAAAGCTGTCTTTTTGGTGTCATATCTAAGGAGTCTTGCCTTTGTCAGCAAAAATGCTCAGTGGTACCCTTTCCTAAATAAGATACCCATCCCAGTACATGAGCTTTAAGAAAGTGGAGACCTGGCAACCAATTTAATAGCATTTAATTTTCTGCTTTATGAATGACTTTTTAGAAAGTTAAAACTATTACAATAAAACTGCCTTTAAATTAATTTTAAAGCATTTGTGTATATATTAATGCATGCATAATAAAAAAATCTCAAAAATGGGTTCTCAGTTTTTGTGACACATTAAAATAATCTAGAATGCTTCTTAAAAATCCTGATGCTGAGGTAATAAACTCATAGCTTGAGTGTTTTCCAGACTTTGTTTCTACTTACAAAGGTCGGAATCATCTCAGGTCATCTTGGATTCTTCTTGCAGTTTAATTTTCTTATAACTAATACCTGTATATGCTTTTTTCGAATTCTTTTCAATATCTACTTTTCCTTTCTGTATTGCCTATCACTATGCTAATTCAGACTCTCATTACCATTTACTAGAATTACCATAAGAACAGCCTCCTAAATATTTTCTCTAATTTTTCTCATGCCATATCGTCTATAACTAAAATGAATAATAGTTACTATTTACTGAAGATTTCTAATATACCAGGTATAGTGCTAGATATAGGTCATTTATACTGACAATGCCCTTTAAATAGAGATTTTATTTTCTTTCCCATGTGGAAACTGAAGCACTGAGAGATTAAGACTCATGTCTAAAAGTGGCAGAACTGTGAGTAAAAAATCCAAATCTGTTTGATTTTCAAATGTCTTCCAGTGGAACACTGCTTCTCTCTTTCTTTCTCTTAATCAGTATGAGATGCTGCCTTGTGTTAAAATTAGAGTTTCCTTAAACTTTCTAGTCTATTGTATGCTCCCTGAGGACAGGAGTTTTATGGGCTTACGCATAAAATTGTCCTGAAAATTCTACTGACTTTAAGTCATTTAAGTGAAATGTACATAACAGAATAATGAAAAGGATAAATTTTATTTTGAATTTGCATCATTAGTTTTTTATTTTCTCTGAGATTGTATTTTTCTTTTAAGTCCAATGTGATCTTTCATCTTTGAATTTGCTTAAAATACCCATTATTTAAATATGGCATAAATATGAATATCAGCTCCTTCATAATAAAATCTCCATGATTCCAAATTAGTGAATTAAAATATTAAGAATGAGATTATTTAGCTGCCAAAATTGACCCTTCAAAATTATTATTATTTTGCATGGAGATTCAATATCATCAGTATAGCCTAAGACACATATTATTTTTATAAGCATAAAATAATTACCTTAAGAAGTGGTTATAAATGAAACAAATCGCCAGTCTAGGTTCGATTCGGGATGAGGATGCTTGGGACTGATGGTGTGGGGCGGGAGAGGGGAGGTGGGGGTCAGGATTGGGAGTTCATGTACACTCGTGGCTGATTCATGTCGATGTGTAGCAAAACGAATACAGTATTGTAAAGCAAAACAAACTAAAAATAAAAATTAATTAATAATGAAAAAAAAGAAGTGGAAATACAATTTTACATCTATTATATTATCCTGGTTATATGTAAAATATGCACAGTAAAGGACTGAGAGGATATGGCATTGATTGGAATGTTAAGTGCTTGTAGGACAGTGGGTGATTTTTTCCCTACCTTCAGCCTTTATGCATTTTTGAATTTTTTATTTATTTTTTAAAATTTTTATTGAGATACAATTCACAGGCAATAAAATTCACCCATTTTAAGTGTGATAGGGTAGTTGTTTTTAGTAGATTTACAGAGTTATACAGTTGTCACCATTATGTAACTTTAGGACATTTTCATTATCCCAGAAAGGAACACTATATTCATTAGCAATCACTCTCATTCCTCTATACTCTCCAAGCCCAGTCAACCAGTAATTTACTTTTTGTCCCAGTTCTGGACATACCATATGAATTATAGAATGTGGAATCCTAGAATGTGGTCTTCTGTGACTGGTTACTGTCACTTAGTATGATGTTTTCAAGGTTTATCTATGATGTTGTATGTGTCAGTACTTCAGCTTTTGCTAGCTAATAGTATTCTTCAACTCTTTTTCTAATAATATTCCATTATATAGAGGTACTACATCAGTGGTCTCCAACATTTTTGGCACCAGGGACTAGTTTCGTGGAAGAAAATATTTCCACAGACGAAGGTAGGGGAGAGGTTTGGGATGATTTAAATGCATTACATTTATTGTATACTTTATTTCTAATCTAATGCTGCCACTGATTTGACAGAAAGTACAAGTTAGACTTCCCTGGTGGCGCAGACAGTAAAGCATCTGCCTACAATGCGGGAGACCTGGGTTCAATCCCTGGGTCAGGAAGATCCTCTGGAGAAGGAAATGGCACCCACTCCAGGACTCTTGCCTGGAAAATCCCATGAATGGAAGAGCCTGGTAGGCTACAGTCCGTGGGGTCGCAAAGAGTTGGACACGACTTAGTGACTTCACCTTACCTTACCTTACAAGTCAGTGAAGGTTTGAGACCCCTGTGCTACGTTTTGTTTATCCATTAGTGATAGACATTTGGACTTCACCTTGTTAGAGATTTGTTAGATATCATGCATTACAAAAAAAAGAAATCTTTCATTTTGAATTAATTTCAAACACAAAAATTTAAAAAATTAGTCAGAAGACTTCTCTCAGAGTGCCCAAATGGTAATATCTTATTTAATCACAGCACAATAATCAAACTTTGATGTAATACTATTATTTCATTAAAGAAACCTTACTCAAATTTTTCCCATTGTTGCATCTATATTCTTATTCTGGTATTGAATCTAGCTCAAGGTGATATTTGCATCTGGTGCCATGTCCCCTTAGCTTCTTTTTATCTGGAACAGTTGCTCTTTCTTTCTTTTCCAAGACAAATTTTGGAAAAGTGCTGTCCACTTATTTTCTTGGAATAGCCTTCAGTCTGGACTCTTTAGAAGTTTCTTCATAAGTAAATTTAAGTAATGCATATTTGACAAGAATAGAATATTGGTGTCCTTCTCATTGCATTATATCAGGAGGAGGTTGTTCCATCACTAAGTTATGTCCAACTGTTTGTGACCACATAAAGAGGAACACAGCAGGCTGCCCTGTCCTTAACTATCTTCCAGAGTTTTCTCAAATTCACGACCATTGAGTCAGTGATGCTATACAACCATCTTACCCACTGTCTCCCCCTTCTCCTCTTGCCCTCAATCTTTCCCACTGTCAGGGTCTTTTCCTATGAGTCGGCTCTTTGTGTCAAGTGGCTAGAGTATTAGAGCTTCAGCTTCAGCATCAGTCCTTCCAGTGAATATTCAGGGTGGATTTCCTTTAGGATTGATTGACTTGGTCTCCTTGCTGTCCAAGGGACTCTCAGGAGGTACATGATATTAATTGTCCCATTTCTGGTAATGCCAAGTTGAATGCCTTGGTTTAGGTGATAGTTATTTGTGGATTTTCTCCACTGTAAGGTTGTGATTTTGCATTTTGATCTAATATTTATTCTGTAGGAAGCTACTTTAAGGCTATATAAGTAGTGTTTCTCCTTATAGTCTCATTCGCAACTCTTAACATTTAATTGATGGTACTTCCCTACAACAGTTATTATTGGTGTTTGCAAGTATTGACAAACAAATGGTGGTTTTTCTACTTCCATCATTCCTTCCACATTTATTAGCTAAAGTTTTACTTCAAGGAAAAGTGTACCATGCTCTTCTTCCTTTCTGTCCACATATCTATAATATCTATTTGTTTAATTTCACTATGGGCTCATCGATCTTAACTTTATTCTATGGGTTTTAATTCATTACTTTCATTATTTATTTTGTTGATTGAATAGTCTAAGATTTTTCCATTTGGAAACCCTTCCATTTGATGATGTATGTTTTAATACACTCCCATTTTCATTGTTCAGTTCAGTTGCTCATTCATGTCTGACTCTTTGTGACCCTATGGACTACAATATGCCAGAACTCCCTGTCCATCACCAACTCCTATAGTTCACTCAAACTCATATCAATGGAGTCAGTGATGCCATCCAACCATCTCATCTTCTGTCCTCCACTTTTCCTCCTACTTTCAATCTTTCCCAGCATCAGGGTCTATTCCAATGAGTCAGTTCTTCACATCATGTGGCCAAAGTATTGCAGTCTAAGACTCAGCATCAGTCCATCCAATGAATAATTAGGACTGGTTGGAACTCCTTACAGTCCAAGGGACGCTCAAGAGTCTTCTCCAACACCACAGTTCAAAACTATCATTCTTTGCTATGCAGCTTTGGCTCAGAGGTTAAAGCGTCTGCTTCCAATGCGGGAGACCTGGGTTCGATCCCTGGGTCAGGAAAATCCTCTGGAGAAGGAAATGGCAATCCACTCCAGTATTCTTGCCTGGAGAATCCCATGGACGGAGAAGCCTAGTGGTTACAGTCCACAGGGTCGTAAAGAGTCGGACACGACTGAGCGACTTCACCTCACCTCACCTTTCTTTATAATCCAACTCTCAATTCCATACATGACTACTGGAAAACCATAGCTTTGACTACACAGACATTTGTTGGCAAAGTAATGTATCTGCTTTTTAATATGCTGTCTAGGTTGGTCATAGCTTTTCTTTCAAGGAGCAAGTGTGTTTTTATCATGGCTGCAGTCACCATCTGCAGTGATTTTGGAACCCAAAAAAATAGTCTGTCACTGTTTCCACTGTTTCCCCATCTATTTGCCATCAAGTGATGGGACCAGAAACCATGATCTTAGTTTTCTGAATGTTGAGTTTTAAACCAACTTTTTCACTCTCCTCTTTCACTTTCATCAAGCTCTTTAGTTCCTTTTCACTTTCTGCCATAAGAGTGGTGTCATCTGCATATCTGAGGTTATTGATATTTCTCCCAGCAATCTTGATTCCAGCTGGTGCTTCTTCCAGCCCAGAATTTCTCATGATGTACTCTGCATATAAGTTAAATAAGCAGGGTGACAATATACAGCCTTGTTGTACTCCTTTCCCTATTTGGAACCAGTCTGTTGTTCCATGTCTTTGTTCTAGCTGTTGCTTCTTGACTTGCATGCAGATTTCTCAAGAGGCAGGTCAGGTGGTCTTGTATTCCCATCTCTTGAAGAATTTTCCACAGTTTACTGCGATTCACATAGTCAAAGGCTTTGGCATAGTCAATAAAGCAGAAGTAGATGTTTTTCTGAAACTCTCTTGCTTTTTTGATGATCCAGCAGATGTTAGCAATTTGATCTCTGGTTCCTCTGCCTTTTCTAAATCCAGCTTGAACATCTGGAATTTCACAGTTCATGTACTGTTGAAGCCTGGCTTGGAGAATTTTGACCATTACTTAATAATGTGGGTGATGAATGCAATTGTGTGGTAGTTTGAGCATTTTTTGTCATTGCCTTTCTTTGGGATTGGAATGAAAGCTGACCTTTTCCAGTCTTGTGGCCCTGCTGAGTTTTCCAAATTTGCTAGCATATTGAGTGCAGCATCATTCAAAGCATCATCTTTTAGGATTTGAAATAGTTTACCTGGAATTCCATCACCTCCACTAGCTTTATTCATAGTGATGCTTCCTAAGGCCCACTTGACTTCACATTCCAGGATGTCTGGCTCTAGGTAAGTGCTCATACCATCATGATTATCTGGGTTGTGAAGATCTTTTTTGTATAGTTCTTCTGTGTATTTTTGTACTGTACCTTATTTTTTGTTCCAGACTTATCTTTTACTTTTTCTGTCTTAGCCTTGGATCTAGCTTTTTCTTCAAGGAAAACTGATAACTTTTATGCACAAATATATAAAAGTCATGTTTAGACACTATTCTAAGCACTAATATTATTTTATATTTTGTGTGTGTGTGACTTTGGTATGATTATTAGCCCTATTTTCCCCCTAGTTTGAAAGATTAATATTGTTAAAATGTCCATATTGTCCAAACTGGTATACAGAATAAATGCAACCACTGTCACAACTCCAATGATATTTAAAAAAACAAAACAAAACAAAACTTTAAGTATACTTGTTTTACACTGCTATGTCAGTTCTGTCGTACAGCAAAGTGAATCAGTCCTCCATACACATACATATATCCCTTCTTTTCAAATTTATGTCCCATTTAGGTCACTACAGAGCATTAAGTAGAGTTCCTTGTGCTATACAGTAGGTTCTCATTAGTTAACTATTTAATTCACCATAACAGCCTGGTAGGCTATAGTTCACAGGGTCACAAAGAGTCAGACCAACTGAGCACAGGGCACAATGACAGTGTATACATGTCAATCCCAATTGCTCAATTCATTCCAGCCTACTTTCCCCCTTGTTATCTATATCTTTGTAGTCTAACCCTGTGCCTGAATTCTGCTTTGCAAATAAGATCATCTATACCATTTTTCTAGGTTTCATGTATGTGTTAATTTATGATATTCATTTTTCTTTGACCTACTTCACTCTATATGACAGTTTCTAAGTCTATCACATCTGTGAAATGGCATTATTTAGCTTTTGTTTTTGTTTTTTTTTTGGCTGAGTAATACTCTATTGTTTGTATGTATGTACCACATCTTTATCCATTCTTCTCCTGATGGACATTTAGGTTGCTTCCATGACCTGGTTATTTTAAATAGTGCTGCAGTGACACTGGAGTTCATGTGTATTTTTGAATTATGGTTTTCTCTGAGTATATGCCCAGGGTTATATGGCAGTTCTATTCTTAGCTTTTCAAGAAACCTCCATGTTGTTCTCTATAGTGGCTATATCAGTTTACATTCCCACCAACTGTGTAAGAGGATTCTCTTTTCTTTATATCCCTCCAGCATTTATTATTTGCATATTTTTTGATGATGGCCATTCTGACAGGTATCAGGTACCTCATTCTATTTTTTTTTTTTTTTGCATTTTTCTGATAGTTACTTATATTGAGCATCTGTTCATACATTTGTTGGCTATCTTTATGTCTTCTTTGCAATAATATTTGTTTAGGTCTACTGCCTAATTTTTGTTCTTTTTATTTTTTAATATTGAGCTGCATGAGCTCTTTGTATATTTTGTGGATTAATCTCTTGTTAGTTGCTTTGCAAGTATTTTCTCCCATTCTGAGGGTTGTCTTTTCATCTTGTTAGTGGTTTCCTTTCCTGTGCAAAAGAAAGCTTTTAGGTTTAATTTGGTCCCATTTGTTAATTTCTGTTTTTATTTTCATTACTCTAGAAGGTGAGTCAGAAAAGATTGTTCTGCCTATGATTTCCTGTAGAGTTTTATAGTCTAGACTAGCATTTATGTTTTTAATCCATTTTGAGCTTATCATGATGTTTGCTCCTTGGAAGAAAATCTATGGTAAACCTAGACAACATATTTGAAAAGCAGACACATCACTTCACTGACAAACATATGTATAATCAAAGCTATGGTTTTTCCAATAGTCATATATAGATGTGAGAGCTGGACCATGAAGAAGGCTGAGCACTGAAGAATTGTTGCTTTCAAATTGTGATGTTGGAGAGACTCTTGAGAGTCCCTTGGACAGTAGGGAAATCAAACTATTCAATTCTAAAGGAAATCCACCCTGAATATTCTTTGGAAGAACTGACGTTGAAGCTGAAGCTCCAGAACTTTGGCCACCTGATGTGAAGGGCTGATTCATTGGAACAGACCCTGATCCTGGGGAAGATTGAGGGCAGGAAGAGAAGGGGACAGCAGAAGATGAGATGGTTTGATGGCAACATCAACTCAATGGACATGAGTTTGAGCAAACTCTGGAAGATAGTGAAGGACAGGGAAGCCTGGCATGCTGCAGTCTATGGGGTCACAAAGAGTTGGACATGGCTTAGTGACTGAATACAACAACAACATGATGTTAGGGAGTGTTCTAATTACATTCTTTTACATGAAGCTGTCCAGTTTTCCCAGCACCATTTATTGAAGAAGCTATTTTCTCTCCATTGAGTATTCTTGCCCTCTTTGTCATTAATTAAATGACTATAGGTACATGAAGTGATTATCTCTGGGCTTTCTATCTTGTTCCATTTCTCTGTATTTTTGGTGTGTGCCTGTACTACACTGTCTTGATGACTGTAGCTTTGCAGCTTTGCAGGACAGTCTGACATCAGAGTGCCTGATTCCTTTAGCTCTTTTGTTCTTTTACAAAATTGCTTTGGCTATATGGAATCTTTTGTGTTCCTATACAAACAATATATATATTTTTAAAATTCTGTGAATAATGTTGTTGATAACCTGATAGGGACTGCATTGAAACTGTAGATTGTTCTGAGTAGTATAGTCGTTTTCATAATACTGACACTTCCAATCAAAGAATACAGTGTATCTCTCCATCTTTTGTGTCATTCTTTATTTCTTTCATTAGTATCTTATATATTTCTGTGCACAGGTCTTTTGCTTCCTTATATATTAGAAATCTGTATGCAGGTCAGGAAGCAACAGTTCAAACAGGACATGGAACAACAGACTGGTTCCAAATAGGAAAAGGAGTATGTCAAGGCTGTATATTGTCACCCTGCTTATTTAACTTCTATGCAGAGTACATCATGAGAAATGCTGGACTGGAAGAAACACAAGCTGGAATCAAGATTGCTGGGAGAAATATCAATCACCTCAGATATGCAGATGACACCACCCTTATGGCAGAAAGTGAAGAGGAGCTAAAAAGCCTCTTGATGAAAGTGAAAGTGGAGAGTGAAAAAGTTGGCTTAAAGCTCAACATTCAGAAAACGAAGATCATGGCATCTGGTCCCATCACTTCATGGGAAATAGATGGGGAAACAGTGGAAACAGTGTCAGACTTTATTTTCTGGGCTCCAAAATCACTGCAGATGGTGACTGCAGCCATGAAATTAAAAGACGCTTACTCCTTGGAAGAAAAGTTATGACCAACCTAGATAGTATATTCAAAAGCAGAGACATTACTTTGCCGACTAAGGTCCGTCTAGTCAAGGCTATGGTTTTTCCTGTGGTCATGTATGGATGTGAGAGTTGGATTGTGAAGGCTGAGTGCCGAAGAATTGATGCTTTTGAATTGTGGTGTTGGAGAAGACTGTTGAGAGTCCCTTGGACTGCAAGGAGATCCAACCAGTCCATTCTGAAGGAGATCAGCCCTGGGATTTCTTTGGAAGGAATGATGCTAAAACTGAAACTCCAGTACTTTGGCCACCTCATGCGAAGAGTTGACTCATTGGAAAAGACTTTGATGCTGGGAGGGATTGGGGACAGGAGGAGAAGGGGACGACAGAGGATGAGACGGCTGGATAGCATCACTGACTCCATGGACGTGAGTCTGAGTGAACTCCGGGAGTTGGTGATGGACAGGGAGGCCTGGCGTGCTGCGATTCATCGGGTCGCAAAGAGTCAGACATGACTGAGCGACTGAACTGAACTGATTCCTTGGTAGATTTATTCTTTTTATTGAAATTGTAAACAATTTTGTTTCCTTAATTTTTCTTCTGATATTTCATTATCAATGTATAGTCTGCAAGAGATTTCTATGTATCAATTTTATATCCTGAAACTTTAAGAAATTCATTGATTAGCTATGGTAGTTTTCTGGTGGCATCTTCTGAATTTTCTACATATGTTGTTGTTCAGTCACTCAGTCGTGTCTGATTCTTTGTGACCACATGAAATGTAGCATGCCAGGCTTCCCTGTCCTTCATTATCTTCCAGAGTTTGCTCAAACTGATGTCCATCAAGATGGTGATGCCATCCAACTATTGCATCCACCGTCACCCCCTTTTCCTCCTGCCTTCAATCTATTTTTCTTCTGATATTTCATTATCAATGTATAGTCTGCAAGAGATTTCTATGTATCAATTTTATATCCTGAAACTTTAAGAAATTCATTGATTAGCTATGGTAGTTTTCTGGTGGCATCTTCTGAATTTTCTACATATGTTGTTGTTCAGTCACTCAGTCGTGTCTGATTCTTTGTGACCACATGAAATGTAGCATGCCAGGCTTCCCTGTCCTTCATTATCTTCCAGAGTTTGCTCAAACTGATGTCCATCAAGATGGTGATGCCATCCAACTATTGCATCCACCGTCACCCCCTTTTCCTCCTGCCTTCAATCTTTCCCAGCACCAGGATCTTTTGCAGTGAGTCAGTTCTTTTCACCAGGTGGCCAAAATATTGGAGCTTCAGCCTCAGCCTCAGTCCTTCCAATGAATATTCAGGACTGATTTCCTTTAGGATGGGCTGGTTGGATCTCCTTGCAGTCCAAGGGACTCTCAAGAGTCTTCTCCGAAACCACAGTTTGAAACCATCGATTCTTTGGTGCTCAACTTTTTTTATCATCCAGCTCTCACATCCATACATGACTACTGGAAAACCATAGCTTTGACTAAATGGACAGTACTTTGTTGGCAAAGTACTGTCTCTTTTTTAATATACCATCTAGACTTCTCATAAGTTTCCTTCCAAGGAGCAAGTCTTTTAATTTCCTCACTGCTGTCACTGTCCACAGTGATTTTGGAGCCCAAGAAAATAAAGTTTTTCACTGTTTCCATTGTTTCCCCATCTTTTTGCCATAAAGTGATGGGACTAGATGCCATGACCTTCGTTTTTTGAATGTTGAATTCTAAGCCAGCTTGTTCACTCTCCTCTTTCACCTTCATCAAGAGATTCTTTAATTCCTCTTTGTGTTCTGCCATAAGGGTGTTGTCATCTGCGTATCTGAGGTTATTTCTATGTAAAGTGTCATGTTATCCAGAAACATTAGCATTTTTACTTTTTCTTTTTCCATTTGGATTCCTTTTATTTATTTATTTATTTTTCCTTCTCTGATTGCTATGGCTAGGACTCCAAAACTATGTTGAATAAGACTGGACACCTTTTTCTTGTTCCTGGTCTTAGAGGAAATGCTCTCAGTTTTTCACCATTGAAGATGATGTTTGCTGTGAGTTTGTCATATGTGGCCTTTATTATGTTGAGGTTGGTTCCTGCTATGCTCACTTTCTGGAGAGATTTTATTATAAATGGGTGTGTAATTTTGTCAAAGCTTTTTATTCACCTATTGTGTTGATGATAATGTTTTTATTCCTCAGTTTGTTAATATGGTGTATCACATTGATTGACTTGCATATATTGAAGAATCCTCATATCCCTGTGGTAAATCCTATTTGAGAATCATGTATGATCCTTTTAATGTGTTGTTGGATTCTGTTTGATAATATTTTGTTGAGGATTTCTGCATCTATGTTTATCAGTGATATTGGTCTGTAGTTTTCATTTATTGTGATATCTTTGTCTGATTCCGATGTCATGGTGATTGAAGTCTCATAGAATGAATTTCAGAGTATTCCTCCCTCTGCAATTTTTGGGAAGAGTTTTAAAAGGATAGGTGTTTGCAGTTCTCTAAATGTTTGATAAAATTTGCCTGTGAAGCCATCTGCTCCTGGACTTTCTTTTGTTAGAAAAATTTTAATCACAATTTCAATTTCATTATTTGTGATTTGTTTATGTTTTCTCTATCTTCCTGGTTCAGTCTTAAAAGATTGTACTTTTCTAAGATTTTTTCCATTTCATCCAGGTCATCCATTTCATTGGCATATAGTTGCTTTATAATAGTCTCTTGTGATCCTGTATATTTCTGTGGTGTCAGTTATAACTTCTTTTTCATTACTAATTTTATTGATTTGATTCCTCTCCTGTTTTTCCCTTTGAGTCTAGGAGAAGGCGATGGAACTCCATTCCAGTACTCTTGCTTGGAAAATCCCATAGACAGAGAAGCCTGGTAGGCTGCGGTCCATGGAGTCGCTAAGAGTTGGATATGACTGAGCAACTTCAATTTCACTTTTCACTTTCATTGGAGAAGGAAATGGCACCCACTCCAGTGTTCTTGCCTGTAGAATCCCAGGGACGGGGGAGCCTGGTGGGCTTCCGTCTATGGGGTCGCACACAGTTGGACATGACTGCAGTGACTTAGTAGCAGTAGCAGCAGCAGGTAAAGGTTTATCAAATTTGTTTGTCTTCTCAAAGAACCAGCCTTTACCTTCATTGATCTTTGCTATTGTTTTCTTTGTTTCTATTTCATTTATGTCTGCTGTGACCTTTATGATTTCTTTCCTTCCACTAATTTTGGGATTTTTTTTGTTCTTCTTTTTCTACTTGCTTTAAGTGTAAGATTAGGTTTACTTATAGATGTATTCTTGTGCCTGTGAAGAGAGATAAATTCCATGTTTTCCTATTCTGTCATCTGCTATCTTGACACTTGGATCTGAATTTTTAAGGTAATAAATATACTTAATACTTGAATGGAAAACATGAAGTTTATTTTTCTAAAGCATGGCATATTAACATCATTACATATCCTCCAAATAAAATGTAAATATCCTAGGAAAAACAAGAGAAGTTTGTGATTTCACTTTTTAAGTACCACACCCAAACATGATGAGGGTCAGAGCCAGATAAATTTTATCATTGACTGAAGAAAGCTAGGATTTTGGCCAAGATGTGTAAAGTTAAAAACATCATAAATATTAAATAATGATGAAAAAAGTGAGAGATATGACCCAAGAAATATCTCTACTGTGATCTGAACAGAAAGTTACTAAAAACAACTGTAGCCCAAGGCCCAGATGGATTACTATTTTTTGGCAGAGCAATACAAAATTCATTGGAAAATGACACTAATTATTCCATGTGAGCCAGAAGAGGAACATCTAAACCATAGTAAAATTATTTTGATATATGTCACTTAAACATCTACACTATTTACTAGTAAGTTTAACCATTTTTGTAGAAATAATGAATTTGCTTCAATATTATGTGGCAAATATTATTAGTATGGGATAGATTAAAATAATAAAGCGATTTTAAAGACCACCTATCCACCTTTTCCTGATATCTAACAATAAAAAATAAAATATGAGCGTACCAATATAAAATTTTCATTAAGTAATTTTGCAAATATTTACTGTGTCCTTAGTATGAATAGGGAAAGTACATATTCCTGACACGAGGGCAGAGCATCTGCAAATATCCTGAAGCAGAAATCTTCAGGCTTATTGAGAGCTAAAAGAAAGCCAGTAAAATGCAGCATAGTATAAATGAGAAAGGAAAGTTCAGTGAGGTAAGACTCTGTAAACAACATTCAATAGGAGAGAATTATAGGACATAATTCACATTTCAAGTGATGTATTGGATGGGGACAGGTATATTAGATAATTTGTTCAAGTCAGAAAGATAACCACCATTTAAACTCAGCTCTGCTTACTGTTACTGTTACTGTTAAGTCACTTCAGTCGTGTCCGACTCTGTGTGACCCCATAGACGGCAGCCCACCAGGCTCCCCCGTCCCTGGGATTCTCCAGGCAAGAACACTGGAGTGGGTTGCCATTTCCTTCTCCAATGCATGAGAGTGAAAAGTGAAAGTGAAGTCGCTCAGTCATGTCCGACTCTTAGCGACCCCATGGACCGCAGCCTACCAGGCTCCTCCGTCCATGGGATTTTCCAGGCAAGAGTACTGGAGTGGGGTGCCATTGCCTTCTCCGCAGCTCTGCTTACTACCTGCTACATAATTATCTTGCTTTACCACTCTCCAAGGCTGTGGTTGCTCTGTCTCCCGTAAAGGTGGCACTATGTTTGCTGCTATAGGTAGAAAGGATTGACTTGTCACCTAACACATTTTCCAGATCTATAATAATGTCCTTTCCAGTGTGTCTTCTGCCCTTATCAAAGTCATAGCCCATGCCTAAGAAGCAGGATCACAGGGCTCTTGCTTTTTCATCACTAATACAGTCCTGGTCTCCAAAGCACTGATACTTTCCATGGTTTCTGGGTGTCCAGTGTTTGAGTGTTGACCTTGACCAGAAATCCTGTCACTCTTCTCTCAGCCAATTTTTCCAGGATGGACTCCCATATCTTTTAAAAAGTCTACTTTTTGTGTATTCTCTATTACATTTTTTTTTTAAAAAGTTCTTTCCTCTGTCCAAAAACCAGTTATGTGTATTCTCTATTACATATTTAATAAAAAGTTCTCCCCCCCCCCCCACCTCCAAAAACCAGTTCTGCATACCCAGGGCATCAGGTAAAGTTTTGTAATCCATTTAGGTGAATGAAGGCCTATTGCTCTGCATTTATATACCTAAGAAAACTATGTTAGTGACTTTTCACAAGATTTTGAAAGCATATTGATTTTAAAACTTCTAATTAAAACATTTTAATGATATAAGCTTAACAATCTACCATATATTACACACAAGCATATAAACATATCATCATTGACTTTATATAATATTAAGATTCTAGGAAAATATAGTCATAATGCATAGAAACTAATGGAAAAAGAACTCCATGGGTCAAATAAGCCATAACTGTGTTAAATTATTTTTAACTTAACACCATATTTTAAACACTATAGAAGCTCAAGTGAAAGGGCTAACCCCACAATTAACAACTGTAATTAAGAAAGATGCTGGTAATCTTCAGTTCCCATGGAGAAAATTATTGAAAACAACTTGTTAGTAAAGGTAAAGTGGATGTGTATGAAGCACTACAGGTATTTGTAAAATGTAGGATCCATATTAGGTTTAGAGGGTGCTGAACAGTTATTGTGTTGAAAACTAATGAATCTGGAAATGTGTCATGTACTAAATCAAAAGAACTGTTAAAATGTTTAGTGGATATGAAGAAAACATAGAAATATGTTTTATCAGTATTGAAAGCCAAATGGTTTGGGCATTTTTTAAACTATCAATCAATTACTAAGTATAATTGGGGGAGGTAGTGGTTAGTGTCTATTATAGTTAATCTTAAAAAAGCTTGAGAATCAAGACCACATCCCAAGATCCGTTTGCTTTCATATAAAACAAACAAACGAACAAAAATATATCTTCTATGTTAAGAATTCAAATCTAATACATTTGTACTGGTTTGGATGGAAAGCAACACACCAGTAAGTGGGAAAAATGTGATATCTATACCTACTTATAGTGTATGTCATCTGTTTTATAAAGATATTCAGAGATATGCCTGTTTGGTTTTTTTTTCTTTTTAATAACTCATTTTAAACAATTGTTTAGTCCACTTTTCATTCAACTTAGAAACAAAAATTTGTACATAGTGAAAGTTAGGAAATATTTATATTTGGATTGATTGATAAATTATCATGCTAGAGAAATAGTTTAGTATAAACTGGCTTGTGATAAGTGTTCAGTTCAGTTGCTCACTCATGTTCGACTCCTTCTGACCCCATGGGACTGCAGCATGCCAGTTATTTTACAATAAAAATCTTGAAATTTTCATGTTATCCTTAGGGTTGTGGGTTCAACACTTATGCAAATTATAGGCAATAGAATTTAGAAGCTAAATTGAGCATCTGTATCTTCCTTTGGGTGAAGCTTGATGACAGAAAACAGACAAAACTTTGGTTTTATGAATGTCGTTGACTATCTTCACAAGAGTAATCTCCAAAGAATTTAAAGCAGGCATAGATGTTATGTAATTAACTTATATAGAAATAATATAAATTGCTGGATGGGAATATTACACCCGCACACATATGCACTCATACAGACATATCACCTTTGGAATAGTATTCCTCCTTGCTTATTTGTATTTTGGACAGAATTTCCATTATTTACATTTTTCTCCTTGTCTTTTGCATCATTCTCTTATTGTGGCTATTCCTATGTTAGTATCACCAAAAGTAAATTGCAACTAAGTCATATTTCTTTAAAAAAAATATATATATATATTTTGTGATTAGCTGCAAACTGTCACTGCTTTCAGATGGGTCAGATTATGGATTTTATTTGAGAGAGGGAAATAAAGCTGAGGAAGGAAAACAATCATATCGGAGAATTTATTGTGCAACATGTTGCTGAGTTGCTCAGTCATGTCTGACTCTTCTGTGACCCATGGACTATAGCCTGAGAGGCTCCTCTGTTCACGGCATTCTCCAGGCAAGATACTGGAGTGGGCTGCCATTGCCTTCTCCAGGGGATCTTCTGAACCTGGCTCTCCTGCATTGGTAGGGAAATTCTTAACCACTGAGTCACAGGGGAAGCCCATAGGACAACACAAAGACCCTTAATTAGAGCAGAAACATCTGAGTAGAAGGCTCTGCCTTTAGAAAGCAAACTTGAAAATAAATACAAAATAAAAGACTAACACCAGCAAAAAATCAAGATATGCTTGTTGGAAGAGAGATGTGGAACTGTATATCCTTCTTTCTTTTTTATTATTACCTTATTCTTTAAAAATGTATATAGAAGGAGTCTACATTTTCATTCAAGTGTTCATTCAGTATCTATTAAATGTCAAACAAGGTTGAAGCAAGGGAGTAGTAGGGATAAGGAAATAAAAAGGAATCACTGCCTTTAAGAAGCAGATAGTAGTCCTATTTGAAAGATAAAATGCTAAACACATAAAACACATTGCATATCGAAACCCTGTAGAAGACAGTAGATTGTTAAGTGTCAAAACAAGTACAAAAATGTGAGCGTCGAAGGAGATTAGAAGAGAGAGCAATAAATGGATATTAGAAGAGAAGATTTAACAGGATTGGAACAAGATCTTATAAAATGTGATTAAGAATTGGGTTTATCATTAGTGGATATTTTTCTGGGTAGGGTCCAGCATGGAGGCAGAAACAGTGTAGAGGGAACAAAATGTATTTAACTAACATTAATGGATGAGTTGTATTGGAGAATGCAAAAGATAATGAGTAAGGGAAAAGAAACACTTAGCATTTATTGAGCATTACTATATACCAGACACTACAAATGCTCACAATAACATCATGAGTTATCTCCATTTTATAGGAAGGAAAAAAAAGCCAAAGAGAGAAGTTTGGAACAGGTTAAATAGACTTTCATAAAAGGAAATACTGTATCCTGTGTGCTAAGTGAAAGAGACAATCGGCAGAAGGACATGCAGATAGCGAAGAGAGAATATGAATTGGGACAATGCACATTTTGCGAGTTAAATTCATTTTTCATAGACCACTGACTTTTTAAAAACTAATCTGTATAGTGAATTAAAAAATGCCAGTCTAAGAAAATTCTTAGCTTCAGTGAATAAATTCACAGTATTAGCACTGAACGGTGAGAAGTCAAAATTGCTTCTCTTTGAGATAATGTCAGATCTCATTTGATATAATTTTTTAAAAATTTTATCTACCATGAAGATGCAAAAATCTGCCATACAGATTCCACTGTCTGTCAGTAGCTAACTAGGTATTATACTCATAAAAAAGTCACTTAATTTTCCTCAGAAGGAAAATGGGAGAAGTACAGAGTACCAAAGAACAACTGGAGGTACCTTGTAGAAAATAATAGTCTCAGTCACTCTTTTCTTTTTTGCTCTAAATTTATAGAGATCTTGCATTCCCCAAACCCCTCTTTTTTGCTTCCTTTTAATGCAGTTTTATTTTTTTTTAACTCTAATGAACAAATGCAAACATTAGGACAGGTAGGTTACTTTAAGTTTGCGTCATGTTTGTTAACTATGGAAAAGAAAATGGAAAAGACTTTTCTAAAATTAGAGTAAGTGATATAGTACCCATAGTTTTACAGCACTGCTTCTGAAATTTGACAGGTTTCATTTACAACTATAGCTATGCTAGAGGAATTCATGGTATTACTCAGGGGGAAGAAGTTAGCAGTCTTAACTTGGTACCTAGATGTGATTGGATACAACTGGGCAACTGAGCACACAAGCACACATAGATTAAAAAAAGTAACATCAATCTCAAATAAAAACTTCATCTGGATCATCAAATTCCTTACATAGTTTCTATCAGTTGGTACCTATCAGCAGCATCTTTTGCTAACTATTAAAAATATTTGTACCCTAAGGTTAAAAGGTTTTCTTTCTACGTTATTCCCTTTCTAACTGCTAAATTGTAACATAAAATATATGTTGCCAGTTTTCAAAAATGTCTTCAGTAAATGAAAGAATTTGGAAGAAAGGTATCAATATTTAGAATATAGAATACAAATCTCTGATTTACAGAATATCTTCAGAATCATATTTCAATATGTGATTACTTGAGGGATTTTTACTATGTATTATTTGAAAAGTATTAAACTGCATGGATTTAAAATGGAATAAGGCACTTTCCTTTGTGGTCAAAATGAATAACAGGGACCAAACCACCTGAATCAATAAAAAAGGGAACATATGACAATAGCAGTTTTCAAGACTAGATATCAGACAACCATGGACTGTGACCCATGAGAATTGGGAAATAATTAGATCAAACCTATCTACTCCAGCTTAAAGCCTTGAGAATTTCCAGGCCATGATGGAAGCACACAAACCCAAACAAAGCCTTGTGGACTCCCTGAGTTGAGAAGATGAAGGTGAGAATCTAGAGAGACTAAGGTAGTTAAACTTTATAGGACAGAGTACCAAAATAGACAGTTTAACGAAAGTGAGCCCTGGAGCACTGTAGACAATTTCCTTCATGTCCTGAGCTGAGTAACTATGGGAGGAAACTACCCAAGGCTGGAGAATGAACCATTAGAAAGGTTTCGTAAGAACAGAGCCCTGTGCTCATCCAGGACTGGGAACAGTGACTTTTCCTACCAGCCAGATTTGAGAACCATAGAATTCAGGGAGCATAGGATGGAGTACACAGAAGGATCTAGAATCACTCGCAGGGAATAAGTACGGAAAAATTAAACTAAGCATCACTCTGGTATAGTCTAACATATCTCACAAGTAAGAATGAAAGCCCTGGAAGAGAAAATGGCAACCCACCTCAGTATTCTTGCTTGGGAAATCCCATGGACAGAAGAGCCTGGTGGGCTTCAGTCCACCCGGTCACAAACAGTCAGACATGACTGAGCAACTGAGCAACAAGAATGAAAAGTATCAAACTGTTTCTAAGTAATTTAATTGCATTCTGTAACTTACCTCAAAAGTATATATAGGAATATAAAAATACCCAGTACCCAACAGAGTAAAATTCACAATTTCTTGTGATTTTCTTTGTGAGCAAAAATTACAAGCTATAATACAAGTCTCATAAATTTAAAGTGGTTCAAGTCATGTAAAGTGTGTTCTCTAACCAAATGGAATTAATTAGAAATTAATAATAAGAACAAAAAGCTATCTGGAAAAATCTCCAAACATTTGGAAACTAAATAATACCTGTATATATAACCATGAATCAAAGGAGAAATCAAAAGGGAAATTAGAATATAATTAGAATTGAATGAGAGTAAAACCACAACATTTTAACCTTTGTGGAATACCACTGGAGTGTTTCTTAGAAGGCAATTTATACGAAAAGCTACCTATTTTAGGAAAGAAGAAAAGTCTCATATGTTCTTATCTTCTATATTTAGAAACCAGGAAAAGAAGAACAAATAAACCCAAAAGGAAAATAAAATAGAAATAGAAAAATCAATGAAGCAAAAAGGTTTTCTTTGAAATAAAAAAACCAAAGTGCCTCAAAAATGAAAGGCCTCTAACTAGAACGATTAGGAGAAGAAAGAAGATACAAATTACCAGTCTCAGGAATGAGGGAGGTGATATCATGACAGATCCTACAGATATTAAATGGATAATAAATAAATATTGTGAATAATTTTCTGCCTGTAAAGTAACAACTTAGATGAAACAGACATATTTCTTAAAAGATGCAGCTACAAAGCCCACTCAAAAAGAAACCTGAAAAGAAAAAGTCATGAGGATGTAACGCATGACAGGTAATATGGTTAAAACTTTATTGCATATTTCAAAGTTGCTAAAAGGGTAGAATCTTAAAAATTCTCTCACAGGAAAACAAATTTTCTATATACATGGTGACATAATTTAATGAGACTTAATTGTTGATTATTTAGCAGTATATACAAATATCAAATTATGTTGTACATCTGAAACTAATATAATAGTGTATGTCAATTATACTCCAATTTAAAAAGAAAGAAAAAGTGATCTGAATAGATTTATGTCTCTTAAAGTAATTGGATTTGTACTTAAAAATCTTCCTATAAGAAAAACTCCAGGTCGACTAGTTACACTGGTGAATTTTATTGGATATTTAGAAAGAAGTAATACTCTTTAACACAAATTTTTCTAGAAAATTTAAGAGGAGGAAAGAGTTCCAAAGTTTCTTTCCTAAGTTCTGAGTTAACTTACAAAAAAGAAAACCTTGCAAAAAACATTAATATCCCTAATGTACACAGGTGCAAATATTTTTAAGCAGAACTTTTAGCAAATCAAATCTAATAGGACACAAAACATAATACAACATTATCAAGTAGGGTTATCATAAGAATACAAGGCTGGTCATTTGAAAATCAGTCAATGCAATTCAACAAATAAATGAAAAAATAAAAATGTCTTAGAGTCCTCGCAATTCCAGGAAAAGAAAAAAGAAAGCACAAAAGCAATCCATTAGGCATTCCTCATAAAAAAGCATAGCAAACAACATATGCAAAAGAATTTCCTCAACCTGGTCAAAAGTATTTATATAAAACTTAACACATAGCAGTATACTTAATATTAGGTGAAAGTCTATGTTTTCTCCCTAATAGCAGAAATAAACAGGAATTTGTGAGATGAACTGGAGGTTCTAAGCCAGAGCCATAGAACAAACAAACAAACAAAAAGAAATAAGAGAACTTTAGCTGCGAAAGGAAGTGATAATACTGTCTCTATGTGCAGATGACATTATCATCTGTGAACTATATTCTCAGGATTCTACAAAATGTACTAACACTAAGAAATGAAATTGTCAGGAATGCAGGCTACACATCAATACACAAAATGCAACTGTGTTTCTATATAGTAGCAATTGGAAACTGAAATATAAAAAGCAATACCCTCTAAGTTAACATCAAAATTACCAAATGTTCAAGATTAAATATGACAAACATGTGAAAAACTTATAATGATAATGACAAACTATTGGGAAGAGGAAGACAGAGAGGATGCCTTGTTCAATACTCAATATTGACAAACTCAATACTCCATGCTGTTAATATGCTATCATTCCCCCAGTGGATCTATGTTGTTGTTTGTTGTTTGTTGTTATTTACTGAAAAGTCACTAAGTCTTGTCCAATCTTTCGCAACCCGATGGGCTGTAACCTGCCAGGCTCCTCTGTCTATGGGGTTTCCCAGGCAAAAATACTGTAGTGGCTTGCTGTTTCTTTCTCCAGGGGATCTCTCCCAGCCAGGGATCGAAACTCCATCTGCATTGGCAGGTAGATTCTTTACTACTGAGCCACCTGGGAAGCCCAAAATGGATCTATAGATTTAGTTAAATCCCAAGCAAATAGTAGCAGACTTTCTGGTAGAAACAGGCATGATGGCTCTAAAACTTATGGAAATGCAAAAATATAGAGAGTAGCCAAATGATGTTGGAAGAACTGAAAAAAAGAATGGATGCATAATCTAACACTACTTGATTTCATGGCTTATTGTAAGCTATAATAATTGAGATAGTGTAGCCTTTGCATAAAGAGTGACATGTAAGCTAATGAAAGAGAAAAAGAGTCCAGAATGAACCCAAATGTATATATATGGACAGTTGATCTTTTATAAAAGATAAAGGCACTTCAGTGGAAAAAGAATAGTATTTTCACCAAACGGTGCTAGAACAATTAGATATTCATATACACCACAAAGGAGAAGGCAATGGCACCCCACTTGAGTACTCTTGCCTGGAAAATCCCATGGATGGAGGAGCCTTGTGGGCTGCAGTCCATGGGGTCGCTGAGGGTCAGACACGATTGAGTGACTTCACTTTCACCTTTCACTTTCATGCATTGGAGAAGGAAATGGCAACCCACTCCAGTGTTCTTGCCTGGAGAATCCCAGGGACAGGGGAGCCTGGTGGGCTGCCGTCTGTGGGGTTGCACAGAGTCGGACATGACTGAAGCGACTTAGCAGCAGCAGCATACACCACAAAAATTGATCTTGAACCATATTTCATACCATACATAAAAATTAATTCAAAGTGATTCGTAGACTTAAATATAAGTCCTAAAACTGTAAGACTTCTAAAGTAAAATATAGGTGAAAAAACCATATGCCCTAGGCAAAGACATCTTAGATATAAAACCACTATCAATAAAATATAAATAATGTATTATTTCAGATTTATTGGTATTCAAAAGACATTCATAAGAGAATAAAAAGGCTATCAACTGGTAGAAAATATTTGCAAAGTATAAATGTGATAAAAGACTCAAACAGAATATATTACAAACTCTCAAAACTCAGTGATAAGGAAATAATTCAAATACAAAACTGAACAAAACATTTGAGCAGTTACTAAGCCAAAAATGATATAGGAATGACAAATAGGCACATGAAAAAATGCTCAACATAATTAGAGAACTGTAAATTAAAACCACAATGACAGGCTATTATATACCTTTAGGACAGCTAAAATTAAAAATACTGAATATACCAAGTGTTGCCATTAGGTCAAAGAGGTGGGACTTCCCTACACTTCTGGTGTGTGTGTAAAATGGCACAACTATTTTAGAAACCATTTAGCTTTTTTTAAAAAAAGTTTATCTATTTACTTTATTTTTGTGCTATGCAGCATCTTTGTTGCTGCATGGGGCTTTTTCTAGTTGCAGAGAGTAGGGTCTTCTCCTCAGCTATGGCGCTCAGGCTTCTCCTTGGGGTGGCTTTTCGTGGTGCAGAGCACAGGCTTTAGAATGCTCAGTAGTTGTGAGCTTATCTGCTCCCCAGGAAATGGAATCTTCCCAGAGAAGGGATCAAACTCATGTCCCCGGCATTGGCAAGTGGATTCTTAATCACTGTACCAGCAAGGAAGTCCTAGCAATTTTTTACATTAAACATAAATCTGTTCTATGATTCAGCCATCCTAATCCCAGGTATTAGAAAAGAAAACATCAGTTCATTTCAGTTCAGTCGCTCAGTCGTGTCCGACTCTTTGCGACCCTATGAATCGCAGCATGCCAGGCCTCCCTGTCCATCACCAACTCCTAGAGTTCACTCAGACTCATGTCCATCGAGTCAGTGATGCCATGCAGCCATCACATCCTCTATCGTCCCCTTCTCCTCCTGCCCCCAATCCCTCCCAGCATCAGGGTCCTCTCCAATGAGTCAACTCTTCGCATGAGGTGGCCAAGTACTGGAGTTTCAGCTTTAGCATCATTCCTTCCAAAGAACACCCAGGGCTGATCTCCTTTAGGATGGACTGGTTGGATCTCCTTGCAGTCCAAGGGACTCTCAAGAGTCTTCTCCAACACCACACTTCAAAAGCATCAATTCTTCAGCACTCAGCTTTCTTCACAGTCCAACTCTTATATCCATACATGACCACAGGAAAAACCATAGCCTTGACTAGACAGACCTTTGTTGGCAAAGTAATGTCTCTGCTTTTCAATATGCTATCTAGGTTGGTCATAACTTTTCTTCCAAGGAGTAAGCATTTTTTAATTTCATGGCTGCAGTCACCATCCGCAGTGATTTTGGAGCCCCCCAAAATAAAGTCTGACACTGTTTCCACTGTTTCCCCATCCATTTCTCATGAAGTGATGGGACCGGATGCCATGATCTTCATTTTCTGAATGTTGAGCTTTAAGCCAAACTTTTCACTCACCTCTTTCACTTTAAACAATAGGCTTTTTAGTTCCTCTTCACTTTCTGCCATAAAGGTGGTGTCATCTGCATATCTGAGGTTATTGATATTTCTCCCAGCAATCTTGATCCAGCTTGTGCTTCTTCTAGCCCAGCGTTTCTCATGATGTACTCTGCATATAAGTTAAATAAGCAGGGTGACAATATACAG
The DNA here is from genome assembly GCA_006408695.1 of Aepyceros melampus. Lineage (NCBI taxonomy): Eukaryota > Metazoa > Chordata > Mammalia > Artiodactyla > Bovidae > Aepyceros > Aepyceros melampus. The sequence goes on along the minus strand of SJXQ01009485.1, from coordinate 131,512 downwards.
CCTTGATGTACTCCTTTTCCTATTTGGAACTAGTCTGTTGTTCCATGTCCAGTTCTAACTGTTGCTTCCTGACCTGCCTATAGGTTTCTCATGAGGCAGGTCAGGTGGTCTGGTATTCCCATCTCTTTTAGAACTTTCCACAGTTTATTGTGATCATAGTCCACATCAAAACTTGGTTGGGGATATTAATAGTATCTTTATTTGTAATAGCCAAAATATAGAAACAACCCAAATGCCCGTCAATAGGTAAATGGATAAACAAAAAGATATACCCATATCATGGAATATTTCTCAAGAATAAAAAGGAACAAACAACTCATTCAGCAACATGTCTCATCAAAATAATTATGCTGAGTGTGGAAGCCATAACCCTGCCCCCCGAAAGAAAACCTACAAAATATTATGTGATTCCATTTGTAAAAACTTTCAATAATATATACTCATCTGTAGTGACAGAAAGCAGACTAGTCATTGCCTGAGGATGCAAGCAAGGTTTAAGCTGGAGGGAGGCACTACAAAGTGACAGAGGAAACTTCGGGGGAAGAATACATATGGTCATTATCTAGACTGTGATCATGATTTCATTGGTCAAAACTTATCAAATTGAACTCTTTAAAGAGGTGTGGTTTATTACATGTTAATTATACCTCATTAAAGCCTTTAACAAAGTTGGAATATTGGCAATTTCATGTATTCAGTATATGCAAACTCTTTATTCTATTTATTCAGAGATAAATTTTGAAGTAACAGGACAGGGTCTATATTTAAAGTATTGCTTTGAAATTGCTTTATTATTAAATTCCTTTAATTGCTCTACATGTATTTTTGAGTGTCTACTGTGTGTGAGGAATTCTACAGTGAAAGCTTTTACATTGTTTTCAATATTTTTCTTCATTATTTAGGCCTTCCTTTAAAAACCTAATACCAAGAAAAAAATCACTCCAATTAATTTAGCAGTCTTATTGATTGTAAAATTGTCAGTTTAAGAAATGAATAAATAAAATAATTAAAATAATTGCCTTGTAAAGACCAGCTTTTCTTCTACGCTTTGTCAATATTCTCAGTACTGCCTTTCTTGACTCACTGCTGTACAAGTTTTTGAAACATGTATTTCTGTGACAGTGTAGCTACTTAAGACAATATTTGTAAAATGCCATATGCAACTAAAGTGAAAGTAATCAAGCCAGATCACTTTGTCCTCTGGATTAACAAAAACATTTAACACAGTCAGATGACTTGAGGCTTAGTGCCATTAAACATATCATTAATATTTTAAAGTATTTTCAGAAGTGCATATTATGTTTGAAAACTTACTCTTCAACCAAATTACTGTCGACAATGAAATGATACAACATCAATGAAAGAAACAGGGAGTTGTCAAACTGTTCTCTGTAGTTTCAGAAAAATTTATCAACTTAACATGAATCTGCATTTTCACAGGTCCTTAGGAAAGCCTTTCCTAAGCTTTTGTGCATGCGTGCTGAGTCACTTCAGTCGTGTCTGACTCTGTGATGCTATGGACTGTAGCCTGCCAGGCTCCTCTGTCCATGGGATTCTCCAGGCAAGGATAATGGAGTGGGTTGCTGGGCCTTCCTCCAGGGGATCTTCTTGCCTACATACTGAACTTGCATCTCCTTATGTCTCCTGCATGGCAGGTGGGTTCTTTACCACTAGTGCCATCTAGGAAGCCCTCATAAGCCTTTGTGCTGTGCTTAGCCTCTCAGTTGTAAGCCTTTACATGCTGGTAAAATCACTTAAGGAAACGTATTCAAGTTACCCTAACATAAGTCAGCAATTGCAGCTGACTAAACTTGATATCAGTCACTTTAGAATGAAGTATTAATTAGAACATTTATAAATATTCAGAAAAAAAGTGATGCTTATTTGGCAGCTACATGTTTCCATTGAAACGAGTCAATACAAACTAACTTCATTTCTGTCCCTAAATTGTCTCCCAGGCTTTCCTGGTGGCTCAGTTGGTAAAGAATTTACCTGCAGTACAGGAGACTGCTGGCAGTGCAGGAGACCAGGTTATTATCCCTGGGTCAGGAAGATCCTTTGGAAAAGGAAATGGCAACCCACTCCAATATTCTTGCCTGGGAAATCCCATGGACAGAGGAGCTTGGCGGGCTGTAGTCTATAGGGGTCACAAGAGTCAGACACAACTTAGCAACTAAGCTACCACCCACAAAATTGTCTACCCAATTTAGAGTGATTCAGAGAATGCAGAGAGAATATTTGGATTTTAGTAAGGTTATTGTCAATATTTTTTTACTCCATCCATGAATATAAGCTGGTACAATGAAGAATTTGTGAAGGAAGGTATGAGAATACTGAAGAAATAGGACTCATGTGATGAAACCAGAAAGTATCATTATTTTTACCTTCCACATGTCCTTTAACTTACCTAGAGATGGGCAGACATATCCATAAGGCATCCATAAAGAACTGGCTCCAGGACAGCAACACTTTCCTTCAGTTCAGTTTAGTTCAGTTGCTCAGTCATGTCCAGCTCTTTGCGACCCCGTGGACTGTGGCATGCCAGGCTTCCCTGTCCATCAGTAATGCCCAGAGTTTACTCAAACTTGTGTCTATCGAGTCAGTGATAACATCCAATCATTTCATCCTCTGTTGTCCCCTTCTCCTCCTGCAATCAATCTTTCCCAGCATTAGGGTCTTTCCAATGAGTCAGTTCTTTTCATCACATGGCCAAAGTATTAGAGCATCAGCTTCAGCATCAGCCCTTCAAATGAACATTCAGGACTGATTTCCTTCAGAATGGACTGGTTGGATCTCTTTGCAGTCCAAGGGACTCTCAAGAGTCTTCTCCAACACCACAGTTCAGAAGCATCAATTCTTTGACAATCAACTTTCTTTATAGCCCAACTCTCACATCCAAACATGACTACTGGAAAAACTATAGCTTTGACTAGACAGACCTTTGTTGACAAAGTAATGTCTCTGCCTTATAATATGCTGTCTAGGTTTATTGTAGCTTTTCTTCCAAGAAGCAAGCATCTTTTATTTCCATGGCTGCAGTCACCATCCGCAGTGATTTTGGAGCCCAAGAAAATAAATTCTCTCACTGTTTCCATTGCTTCCCCATCTATTTGCCATGAAGTGATGGGACCAGATGCCATGATCTTAGTTTTCTGAATGATGAGTTTTAAGCCAGCTTTTTCACTCTCCTCTTTCACTTTCTTAGTAGCTGCCAAAATTCAATGATGTTTAAGTTCCTTATGTAAAATGCTCTAATGTTTGCATATAATCTATGAACTTCCTCCCATATATTAAAATCATCTCTAGATTACTTATTATATCTAATAAAATATAAAATCTATGTAAGTAGTTGCCAGCCATGTAGCAAATTCAAGTTTTGCTTTTTGGAAGTTTTGGAAATTTTTACAAATGTTTTCCAACCGTGTTAGTTTAGCCCTTGAATTTGGGGACCTGCAGATACGGAGGGCCAACTGTTCTTCCACTTCACTTCGTGAAGACTTGAGCAGCTCCCTGACTTTTCTGAACCCTTTTAGCTGCCACTTTAAGCTGCAAATACAGACTCAGTTCAGAAATAAATTTGAATAGTAATAAAATGTCTCTATTTTATTCAAAGTTGTTAAAGTAACCTTTCCCTGCACCCCAACAGGACATTCTAGGTGGGATACTGAGGAAAGGACATTGCTCTTTTCTTTTCTACTTCATCTTGCTTACTCCAGTTTTTTGACACCCTAAAATTAAAGAAAAGAGAAGAATGATATATAGAAAGGCAGGAAAATTCTTACTTGTCTAGTATATATTAAGATGATTTCACATTCTTCAGATCTCACAAATCTTGAAAGATGAGGCCTTCATGAAAGCTTTTGTGGGTTCTCAGTAAGTCTAAAATGTAAACTTTAATTTGTATTTCCTGGATAATGCGTCTTACTTTGCTTGGACCAAAGTCCACTAAGTCTCTGGTTTCCTGGTTTGCTTTAGGTAATGCACTCTACCCAGACTCTTAATGTTGCCTTTCAGGTATTTTCTTGGAAATGTTTTTAAATGGCTCCAATCCTGCCTGTCTCAAGCCCTGATTCCATCTCCCTCTCATTTTCACACTTTTCCTTTGTTTCTGCCTCTCTCTCTCCGGTTGCTCATCTGGCCATGGAACACACACACATATTTTGTGCTCTGACAAGTTATAGGAATGCAAGTCAGCAAATTCCAGATCAATAAAATGCTCCCCACACCCAACACTCGCTTTATTTTGTCACCACCTAGGCAGCCTATTTTCATTCCCCTAATTTCTTAAGCAAAAGAATCCCTTAACTGCAGTAGCTTCCATCATCTCAGTCTTGTACAACTAGATCCTGATATCAGCTCCAATGTAGGGAGGGATCCCACACCAGTTAGCAATTCTCAGGACACCAACAGGGTATCCAACAATTCAACTCAATTCTGATGCTACCAACTGGAGACACCATCATATTCCACAGGTTAAGTCCTGCAAGACTGCTGCTCACTGCCACCCTACTTCAGAACCAGTTGCAAGTCCATGTTGTTTCCTGTACTTCTGACTGACTGGCTATTAATAAGTGGTTCTTAAGACTCCCTCCTTGGGTTAAGTTGCTAGACTTGTGCATAGTACTCAGGGAAACACTTACTAGATTATTGGTTTATTATAAAAAGATATAACCCAGAAAGAAGAGGTTTACAAGGCAAGATATGTGTTCAAGGGCATGGAGTTTCCATGCCCTGTCTAGATGTACCTCCTCTTGTTCACAAACCTGCAAGATCTTTGAACCTAGTCTTTTCTTTCCATTTACAGTTATTACCAACTATTTGCTATATTCCTTCTGTTGTACAACATATCCTTGAGCCTATCTTACACTCAATAGTTGGAGCTTTCCACTGCTCTACACTGATATTGTCACTCCCCTCCCCTCCCTTGATAATCCCTAGTTTGTTCTCTATAGCTTTGAGTCTACTTTTTTTTGCTATATTCACTAGATTGTTGTATTTTTTTTAGATTCCACATATAAGTGGAATACATATAGTATTTGTCTTTGTCTTTGACTTATTTCTTTTAGCGTGCTGCTGCTAAGTCACTTCAGTCGTGTCCGACTCTGTGCGACCCCATAGACGGCAGCCCACCAGGCTCCCTCATTCCTGGGATTCTCTAGCCAAGAACACTGGAGTGGGTTGCCATTTCCTTCTCCAATGCATGAAAGTGAAAAATGAAAGTGAAAGTAAAGTCTCTCAGTCGTGTCCGACTCTTAGGACCCCATGGACTGCAGCCTACCAGGCTCCTCCGTCCATGGGATTTTCCAGGCAAGAGTACTGGAGTGGGGTGCCATCGCCTTCTCCTAATGCTCTCCAATAAATGGCACAATTTCATTCTTTTCTGTATGTGTGTGGATCATACAAAATCTTTATCATTCATCTATTGATGGACACAGATTTCTTCTGTAACTTGGCTAAATAATACTGCATGAACTTTGGGGTACATGTATCTTTTCAAATTAGTGGTTTTGTTTTTTTCAGATATAGACCAAGAAGTGGAATTGCTGGGTCATATGGTAGTTATATTTTTAGTTTTTTGAGATACCTCCATGCTGATTTTCACAGTGATTGTATGAATGTGCTTTCCCACCAGCAGTATATAAGGGTTGTCTTTTCTCCACATCTTCACCAACATTTGTTATTTATGTTCTTATTTTGATAGTCATTCAGACAGGTGTGAGGTGATATCTTATTGTGAGCTATTGACTATTGATTCAATCTCCAGACACTTTCCCTTCCCCAAGGTTAGGGCTGAGACTGAAAATTCCAACCCTCTAATCACAGGACTGGTTCTCCTGACAACAAGCCCCATTGTTTGCTGTAGTCCAAAAGTCATCATTGACCGAACAAAAGATACTAGGAAATTCCAAGGGTTTTAGGAGCTTTGTGCCAGAAAAGAAACAAAGACCAAGTATGGATTCTTATTTGTAAACTAGGGATGATTTTGCAAAGACCAAATTGCTCTTATTTGGTCTTATTTCAGAGACCAAATTGCAATATCACTATAACCTTCTCTCTTTTGATTTGTTTCATGTCACTCACTACTCAGTTGCTGTAGGGGTGAAATATACAGCACCTTTTCTCAAAGAAATCCTCCTCACAGAAGTCTACCATTGTTTTTACTCCTTTTCATAACTCATTGTAGTTCCAATATTTCTTAGTTAAATCCTTTGACAATTTCAGACTGTGTAATGCTGTATCTACTCTGTCTTTGTGTCTCGGTTGAAATTGCCAAGTTAATATCTGAATAGAGTATGTAGCCCTGTAACCGTATTGCCACACATAGAGTGCTAATTAATGGATCCATTTCTATCTGGAGGTGGTCACTAATGGCCTGGCATGGGTAGTTATCCTGCTCAACATTTGAGATAAGTACTGTGGGTGAAGATAGTAAAAGCTTGTTTATCAAAGTTTTAGATCCTAAAGTCACAGAGGATAGCTAATTTCTAAACTAATGAGGTAAAATTTAATAAAAGCAGGAATATCGTCATGCAGTTAGGTACAATAAATCACCTTCCCAGGAGTAATAGAAGAGGGGAGATGTCTGATGGCAGTGATTCAAGATGGCTGAATCCCAGGCAGCTCCATCAAAACATAGTTTCTACATTTGACCAGCTTCTTTAGGATTATCTCTTGTGTTAGACTTTTTGAGTTGCAATACAAAGAAATCTTCCTGAAATGGCTTAAGTAAAAGAGAATTTATGTCTGCAGTAGTTGAAAAGTCCAAGGAGGGACTTCCATCTCAACTGGATCTAGACAGTGTGAGGGATTTGTTTCTTTCTGATTATTTCCTTTTCTCTGTAGTAGACTATTGCTCAGATAAAATACACCCATGATAATATAATATAGCTACCCATGAATCCAACATTGTATCTGTGGGTTAGTGACACAGATAGATTGTTTTCCCTCAATAGCTGGAATTTCAGTGCCAGGTTAGCTCAGAAAGTCATATCTTGAGCTCATCTCTGAACCAGTTGCTGTGGCCAGTGGTTGGACTCAACTCCATCCCTCTACCTCAGTCTTTTGAAAACAAGGATGACTTAAAAGAAGCAAGGTTGGGTAGTATCCAAAAGGAAGTCCAGATGTTATCATAAACAGGAGAATGGGAAATAGGTAGGCAAAATGAAACTATCTACTTTATGTGGACAAAATGTTTTAAAGAATTTTGACAAACATAGTGAGTCCAATATACTATAGTGAGAATTAGAAAAACCCTTTAAGCCATATGATATTAGAAACTAGTAGAAATTAGTCATGTTTTGCTTGAACAAGAGAAGGATGAGGCAAGGAGGTAAGCCATTAAATGAGAGTTTTTGTTTTTTTCTTTTCAAACATCATATGAATCAGCATAAAAAGTAGAGACTAGTCTGTCTCTAGAAGGCAAAACTTAGACAAGACACTGGGATTTACAGGGAAGTTTTTCCATATACTGATTAATTTTATAAAAATGTGTGATAATGTCAGCCAATTGAAATAATATATCTCACAGGCAGTATACTTTCTGTCATTTCTAGTACTCAGTGCAGTACGAGTATTTAGTTCACAAAGTATAAGGCCAAGGTTGCAGTAACAAATTCACATTTACTGTTCAAAATAGCACAGCATGAAAGAGCAAGAATGACCAATGACCAAATGTCTAACCTGTCTAGCAGTCAAGGAAATGGTGATTGAAGTGATGACATAGCATTTCACAACCAAACTGGAAAATGAGCAGTTGTCTACACTTGTGTCGGCAAAGATGTGAATAAACAGGCTTCCCCCATACTGGAAAAATCTTCTAAATTGTTACAACCTTAGGGAATGAGGGATGGGAAGAGTGTGTGAGTGTGTGCAAGCATGCCAGATCACTTCAATTGTGTCCATCTCTTTGCGACCTGTGGACTGTAGTCTGCCAAGCTCCTCTGTCCATGAGATTCTCCAGGCAAGAATACTGGCATGGGTTGCCATGCCCTCCTTCAGGAATCTTCCTAACCCAGGGATTGAACCCAGGTCTCCTGTGTCTCCTACATTGCAGGTGGATATTTTTTTACCACTGAGCCACCAGGAAAGTCCTGTGAAGAGGTTTGACATATCAAAAGATGTAAACATGTCCATACACTGTATCTAGAAATTTCTCTTCTGGAAAGAACTAGAAGAAAATTCACCAGTATGCTCAAAAATGAATATATAAAACTTTATTATAGTATTATCATAATAACAAAAGAGGAGAAATAATCTACCTGTTTAACAAGGGACTGATTAAGTATGTTACATGTATAGGCTGGAATTTTCCACTTAAAAACTGACATATGTATGTATAATTATAGCTATGGGAGATTATTAGTTAAATGAACAAATTAGATTTTTGACTGTGTGTGCACGGAGCCATCGAATTATTACTTATCCTACAACAATAGTAGAATCAATACCAATATGTTATCAATATTTATCTCTAGATGGTGTGTTACAACTGCGCTGGCTATTTATTTATGCTTTTCTGTGTTTTTCAAATGTTCATCAATGAATTGCTTTTTCAATCATGAAAAACAGTAAATTCTATAAAAATGTGAAAACAAAAAAAAAGGCACAGCATGAAAATGAATTGGACCACCCTGTCTGCCCAACTTTGCCTCTTCTAGCTACATGGAAGAACATCAATAATGCTACTTTCAAATATATTTTCTCACAAATGTTGTTTTTGCACTCATATTCTATACATTGTTCAAACTTTCAATATTTTCTACTCAGTAACAAAAAATTATTAATACCAATTCAGACTTTGCTTTAGTGAGGCTCAATTTTCTTTATTTCACTATTTGATAGTTGCATTTTTTCCATTTATTCAGAAAACAAACAAAAATTCAAGGAGGCAAATGAAATAATGAGCTTTCCTTGCACTATTGGAAATTAATTTGCTAAGCAGGATTTTGAGTGGGATGAACTATTCTCACCCCATTCAGTAGGCATGACTAATGTTTACTTATTATTAGCCTCTCTCTTGTTCTAATTATCTATTTATGGGTCATCATTCACTAATTTGACTTGTGGAGGAGTTTAGAGTGTAGGAGGCTTAGAATGGGTCTGCAGATTAAAATTTAGTATTCCTTAAGAACCTTAAAAATTAAAAGGAATCTTGTTTGTTTGCATGTCAAGAATTTTACAACAATAGAAAACATTAGAGGTTGAACATTTTGCATTATTTTTCTGTGAAATATCCAAGAGGAATAAATTATTTATCTTTAAGTCTCAGCATACATACAAACACACACAAATATATGCTCACTTTTGAAAGTTGCAGAAAGGAGTAATGTAATAAAAATAAATAGGGAAAGGATAGGGGAAAGAAAGAATGTGAGGCTTTCATCTGGATGAAACTGTAAAGTCATCAGGATCTGTGCCCTTCAAGAGGAATATATTTCTTTATATGTACATGAATAGGTATGTGTGTTTATATGTTTGCATGCATATATTTATAAATATATTAATATACATATTTTCCAAATATAGACAATAATTTCAGAGGAAACCGAAACTGATTGTATACTGAGCAGTACAATAGATATGCTGCTAACAACAGCTAACACATTCATATTCCATCCATTGTTGTTGTTCAGTCACTAAGTCATGTCCAACTGTTTGCCACCCCATGGACTATAGCACACCAGGCTTCCCTGTCCTTCACCATCTCTTGGAGTTTGCTCAGTCTCATGTCCATTGAGTTGGTGATGCAGTCTAACCATCTCATCCTCTGTTGCTCCCTTCTCTTCCTGTCCTCAATCTTTCCCAGTATCAGGGTCTGTTTCAATGAGTTGGCTCTTTGTATCAGGTGGCCAAAGTATTGGAGCTTCAGCTTAAGCATCAGTCCTTCCAGTGAATATTCAGGATTGATTTCCTTTAGGACTGTCTGGTTTAATCTCCTTATAGTCTTAAGGACTTTCAAGAATCTCCAGCACCACAATTCAAAAGCTTCCCATCCATGCAGCCTTTTTTTTTTTTTTAACCATATAAACCTCATTTTATGTGCTACATCTAGTGGGTCTAAGAATAGGTACTACTCCCAAGAAAAGGATAGCTTGCTGGTGACCTCTGACAAGTGTGTTAATCACTCAGTTTTGTCCGACTCTTTATGACCCCATGGACTGTAGCCCACCAGGCTCCTCTGTTCATGGAATTCTCCAGGCAAGCATACTGGAGTGGGCTGCCATTTCCTTCTCCAGGGGATCTTTCCTACCCAGGGATCAAACCTGGCTCTGTCGCATTGCAGGCAGATTCTTTACCAATTCACCAGGGATGCCCCCTACCACGAATTAGCCCAGAGATATTTGGCCCATCAGATTTTCTCTCTTGGAAATGTGAAATAGAATGAAGAACATTAAGAAAGAATGACTCTTGTGCAGTGCGTAACTGTTGCTTTGTCACTAAGCCATGTCCAGCTCTTTGGGACCCCGTAGCCCGTAACCTGGCAGGCTTCTCTGTCTGTGGGATCTCCCAGGCAAGAACTCGAATGGATTGCCATTTTCTTCTCCAAGGAATCATCCTGACCCAGGGATAGAGCCTGTTCTCCTGTATTGCAGGCTGATTCTTCAGAACTGAGTCACCAGGAAGCCTTATATTCCCCCAAATTAATATGCAGAAACCCCAACCCTGCATGGAATATTAAGAGGTATAGTATTTGTGAAGTAATTAGAATAAGATCAGATCTTGAGGGTAGAGCCTCCACGATGGGATGAATACCCTTTATTTTTTTAAACTAATTTTTATTTTTTAGTTTGTTTTGCTTTGCAATACTGTATTTGTTTTGCTATACATTGACATGAATCAGCCATGAGTGTACATGAACTCCCAATCCCGACCCCCTCCCCCCCCCCCACACCATCTCTCTGGATTATCCCCGTGCATCAGTCCCAAGCATCCTGCTTCAAGCATCGAACCTAGACCGGCGATTCGTTTCACTTATGATATCATACATGTTACACTGCCACTCTGCCAACCCATCCCACCCTCTCCCTCTCCCACAGAGTCCAAAAGGCTGCTCTATACATCTGTGTCTCTTTTGCTGTCTCATGTACAGGTTTATCATTACCATCTTTCTAAATTTCATATATGTGTGTAAGTATACTGTATTGATGTTTTTCTTTCTGGGTTACTTCACCCTGTATAATCAGCTCTAGCTTCATCCACCTCATTAGAACTGATTCAAATACCCTTTAAGAAAGAGAATACAAGAGATATTTCCCTCTGTTTTCTGCTAGGAAGGCTACAAGAACCACATGGTTATGTGCATCAGAAGCAGGCCTTCAATAGACAGCAGGTCTGCTGGCACATTAATCTTGGACTTCCTAGCCTCTAGAACTATGAGAAATAAATGTCTAGTGTTCACACTACCCAGTCTCTAGTATTCTGTTATAGCAGCCTGAGCTGAGACAATGACTAAGGCAAGTCAGCTGAAATTCAAAATAAGTTTACAGATAAAAGAGTAAGAATCAGTCATCTGTAGTGAGAGTCAAAATATTTAGAATGACACCCCAAAAAAAGATAGATGGTGGAGGTGGGGATTGTCATCCCTGGAGTTATCTCAGACGGATCTGCATTCAAATTCTTGTTCAGATGGATGTCCACCATTCTCTCCTTTTCTCTTTCTTTGTCATATCCTTTACCTTAAATGCCTCATTCTTGCAACTCAAAAATATATTTTTTTAATCAGGAGTCAGTGTAAATAAGTGCTTAAGAGGGAAAAAATAAATTAGGGCTCAAATGACAGTCCTGCTACTTACTGTGTGACCTCTAGCAGGATGCTTCATGGTGGGACTTTCCTGGTGGACCAGTGATTAAGACTCTGTACTTCCACTGCAGGGGTGCTGCTTTGATTCCTGGTTGGGGAACTAAGATCCATCATGTGGTATGGCAAAGAAAAAAGAAAAGTTGCTTACTGGTCAGTGGCTCCATTTCTCTTTCATTTCTTTTAAAGTCAACTTTATTGAGCTTTATGTAAAATAAGATATACTAATTTTTAATGCACCGTTACATAAGTTTGAAGAAGTCTATGCTTCTGTGTATATCTCCATTGTAGCCACCACTGCAATCAACTCTTAGAAGAGTCCCTTCCTCCTGTTCTGTAGCTGGTGTCTCCTTGTCACCCCATACACACAGAAACCCTGACCTCAGGCCAAAATTCTTTTTTTTTTTTCTGTCAATTATAATTATTTTCATTTTTCTAGCATTGTATGCAAGTTCAGTCTTACAGAATTTTACAAATTTATGCTTGTTGCACCTATTAATAGTTTCTTTTTATAGCTGAGAAGTATTCTACTGTGTAAATATACCACATTTGCTTAGGCATGTGTTGATGGAAATTTCTTTTTTCCCTTTTTTTTTTTTCATTATGCTTGAAGTGCTGCTATGGACGTTTGTGTGCAAGTTTTTTTTGTCTGTGTGTGGACTTTTTTGTTTCATTTATTTTTGGTGTTACATTGAGGACTGACATTCTTGGCTCAGGCATGTTTCATTTTACTGGAAACTAATAAACAACTCTCTTAAAATGGCAATGTATGAGTTCCAGTTATATACATTTTCATCAAAACTTAGTAGCATAACATCAGTCCTTGCATATTAACCATTCTAATTGGGGTGTGCTAAACTCCAGTGTTCTTGCCTGGAGAATCCCAGGGACAGGGGAGCCTGGTGGGCTGCCATCTATGGGGCCACACAGAGTCGACATGACTGAAGCGACTTAACAGTAGCAGCAGCAAACTCATTAAGGGTTTATTTTGCATTTCTCTAACAGTTAATGACATTGAGTATTTTTCATGTGCATATGGGCTTCTTAGGTTAAGTATTATTTAACTGCCCCTTTTACAATCAAATTATTATTCTTATAGAGTTGTACAATAAATATTCTGAATCTGTCTTTATTATATCTAAGTGTCTTCTCACATTGTGACTTTTTCATTTTTAAAGTAATAGTGTCATTTTCATGGCAGAATTTTAATTTTTATAAAGTCTAATTATAAACTTTTCATTTCATAATTTCTACTGTTTGATCCTGTAGAGTAATTCTTTGTCTAATCTCAAGATTTTCTCTTGTCTCCTTGAAAAGACTATCCTTTCACCACCCACCTGCCAATGCAAGAGACTCAGGAAACTTTGTTTAAAATCAACTGACCATTATGTGAAAAACTATTACTTAAGTCTTTATTCAGTTATGTAATCTTTATACCTATACTTACATCAGTACCACACTATCTTGATTAATGTAGCTTTGTTATAAGTTTTCAAATAGGAAGTGTTCGTCTCTGAACTCTGTTTTTCTTTATTTTGTTTATTTTAGATTCCTTGCATTTCCAGATACATTTAAGAATAAGCTTGTTTCTTTCTCAAGATTCAGCTGTATTTCTAATGGGAAATATTCTCAGTCTATGCATCTATTGACTTTCCCTGGTGGCTCAGCAGTAAAGGATTCGCCTACAATGCAGGAGATGCAGGAGACCCGGGTTTGATCCCTGGGTGGGAAAGATCCCCTGGAGGAGGGAATGGCAACCCACTCCGATATTCTTGCCTGGAGAATTCCGTGGACAGAGGAGCCTGTGGGTTACAGTCCACAGGGTCACAAAGAGCCAGTCATGACTAAGTGACTGAGCACTCACATGGGTCTATTAGGGACAGGGAGAATTTTAACAATATTGTGTCTTTCAAGCAATGAACCTGAAACTAATCTTTGATTTTGCTCAGCAATGCTTTTTAGTTTTCAGTGTGCATGTACTGCATGTTTTGTTAAATTTATTCCTAAGTATTTCAAGTTTTTGATGCTATTTTAAAGTATACAAATTAGGTATATATGTATATGAACATATACATACACATATACTTTGGGCTTGCCATGTGGCTCAGTGGTAAAGAATCCATGTACCAATGCAGGAGACAAGGGTTTGATCCCTGGGTCAGGAAGATCCCCTGGAGGAGGAGATGGGAACTCCAGGATTCCTGCCAGGAAAATCCCATGGACAGAGGAACCTGATAGGCTACAGTCCCTGGGGTCGCAAATAATTACTTGTATTCTTTGCTATTACTTAATTCACTTATTAGTTCTGACATGTTTTTATTTTTTAAATTCCTTAGAATACTTTATATACATAACCATATTGACTGATAATAAAGATAAATTTACTTCTTTCTAACCTCATTGCCTTTTATTTCTTTTTCTTATCTTATTAAAACTATACATCCAATACAAAGATGAAGAAAGGACTGCAGCACGCCAGGCTTCCCTGTCCATCACCAACTCCTGGAGCTTATTCAGACTCATGCCCATCGAGTCGGTGATGCCATCCAACCATCTTATCCTCTGTCATCCCCTTCTCCTCCTGCCTTCAATCTTTCCCAGCATCAGGGTCTTTTCCACTGAGTCAGTTCTTCGCATCAGGTGGCCAAAGTACTGGGGCTTCAGCTTCAGCATCAGTCCTTCCAATGAATATTCAGGACTGATTTCTTTTAGGATTGACTGGTTTGATCTCCTTCTACAAAACCTTGGGAAAACAGACTATTCTAGTAATGTTTGTACTAATCCAAAGCTTAGAAACACATCATTTTCCAAATGTTTTCTATGAAGAAATTGTTTAACACTGGCACCAAAAACTGTAATATGATTGTATATGATTAGGTTCCCGATTTGAATTTCAGGTTTGCTACTGTCTAGATTTGTTATCATGGATAAGTGATTACTGTCTTTGTGTCTCAGGTTTTCTTGTCTATAAGGAACTTTCTAAGCCACAGATCACTGCTTGGTCCCGTGAGGGCTCTTATGGGCACTGGCCTTGGTTGTCACCTAGCACTGCAGCAGAAGACACCATGGGAAAGGACTTGTGTCACACCCCCAGGAATTCTAAAATATACTGAGACAGGGAGGCTTTGCCTGAAAGGAAAGTGCTGAATTACAAATGTGGAAGCAATGAGCAAATAAAATTTGGGTTGCTGTGAAAAAAAAACAAAAACAAAAACAAAGATGAAGAAAAAGGGAAGGAGTAGAAAATGTTAATTATCATAAATGGATGTTGAATATTTTAGGCTTTTTCTGCATTTATTAAGATGATAATATGACTCTTCCCTTGAATTATGTTAATATATTAATTCTTTTTTAAAATTAACTCAAACTTAAATTCCTGGGTTAAAATTCCCTTGGTCATAATATATTATCCTTTCAATATATTGCAGAATTTTATTTGCAATATTCTGTTAAGGACATTTTTATTTTAACTCATGAGAGATATTTGTTTGCCCTCTTCTTCTATATGACACCTTTTTCTGGATTTTGGCACCAATTCTGACTCCTTAAAGTTAAGTTGTCAGTGTTTCCTTTAATTCTATTTGCTGAAAGGGCCTATGGAGTTTTGGTGTCAATTGATGTCATGTTTTTCTTGAAAGTTGAATTGACAAGTATAGTCATCTGGGCCTAGAATGTTTTGTTCTCTTTGTGGGAAGGACTTTTACTGTGAAATCAATTTCCTCAATTGACATATGACTATCAAGATTTTCCTAGTTCCTGTCTCTTCTTCTGCCAGTTTTAGTTATGTGTGTGTTTCTACTTTTTAATTAGTAAAAGGATACTAATAGTAAACCCCTCATTAAGCTGATATGAAGATTACATGAGTTCATATATTATAAATACTTACAGCAGATCTGATATTGGGTAAATACACCCACAGATAACAGTTAGTTATTAGAATATAAGAAGTATTTTTATGCAATTAAGTGAAATCTAAAGTACACATGATAGTCTGTTATTCTGGTAAAATCCCAAGACTTAAGAACTATAATGAAAAATAGCAGTTATTTAAATCTACTTGGCTTGTGACATGTCCCTACCTCATCAACAAATTGGATTTCCAGTAATCCCAATGGAATGTCAAATTAAGCTGTTAGAAAAATTAGAAACTGAATTCTTAGATACTATGTCAAATAAATGGGCTTCCGTGGTGGCTCAGAGGTTAAAATGTCTTCCCGCAATGCGAGAGACCTGGGTTCGGTCTCTGGGTCGGGAAGTTCCCCTGGAGAAGGAAATGGCAACCCACTCCAGTATTCTTGCCTGGAGAATCCCAGGAACGGAGGAGCCTGATAGACTACAGTTCACTGGTCGCAAAGAGTTGGACATGACTGAGCGACTTCACTTTCACTTTCACTTTGATTATGTCAAATAAATAAATTGAAAGTTTAAAAGTATTGTGTAAGTAGAGTTTTAATATGTCCTTTATATGTCCTATTTTTAATTTTTTAAAAAAGAAAGGTTATTACTGAGTCTCGAAGTTTCACACATGATATTAAGACATAGGACAATGATCTGTAGGAATTATATACCAAACATTTAATAACAGTGCTTTATTCATAGAATTGAGAATGCTTTTGGTTACTAACAGAAAAGTTATCAGGGTGTCTTTAAAAAATGTAACATATTGGAGCATATATCTAGAAGTGTAGAGTTACTGCTGGTTTCAGAGTTGATTAATTCAAATGTTCTTTGATTTCTTCAAATACCCAATATTTCTCTCTTTCTCTTAATTGTTATATTCATCTTTAAACCATATTCTAAATCCTTTCTTTCACATTGAACAGTTCTTCTTCCCTTCAATCTGATTAGGTCAGGGTTAAAAATATATATTATCCTTGAGCCAGTAATTGCCACCAAATGAATATGCTGCCCTAATGGCTCAGACCTCTGTTCCTTAACAACCTCTTGCAAGCATGATGCTATCACTATGATTGGCTTAGAAGAAACAGGCTTAGAAATAAACTCCCTGCTGGAGTTGGAATCAATTCCCTCAGATACATTGCAGCTATCCACTAGAATAAAGATGGAATAGATGTTGTGGTAACACTTAAAATATTCATTGTCCTTTTTCCTACTATGGCAGATACTCTATTTGCATTGTTTCCTTCTTCCTTAATGATACTCCGATATTTAGAATACTCAGATTTTTAGCCATGTACATGGTCATTTCACATAGATACTCTATTTTTTCAGACCAACATGAAGTCAGCTCTGTCCATATGGTTAAGTTCTGGTCAAAGAAATTTCATGTGCAATTTCCAGAACATGTCTTTAAATAGAAAGTGTGTTCTCATCTTTCTCTCTTCCTGAAGTTTGAGTATCAGTTTGAAGGCCATAGCTTGAATAACCATCTGGACCATGTTGAGGATGACTGAGTAATGAGGACCCTAGATCCCTGTTGATCCTGGAGCTCAAATCTAGCCCTGGATTATAAAGCTCCAGAATTTATTGTCATGAGGGATAGAAATGAATTTATGTTTATTTAGCTCCTAATTTATTTCAGGTGTTTGGCATTTATAGATAAATCTAATCTAAATTTACACTTAATTGATTTTCCAGAAACTAATGTCTGGGTTGTATTATTGTGTTTTAGAAGACTAATCCTCATAGTATGAATTGATTGGGACCAACATCTAGGGGTATGCAACTCAAAGCTCTATATCCACAGTTCCCTGTAGTTTTTTTAATATGAAAAAATTCCCTAACTTTCCTTAAACAAGTACCTGCAGGTGATTAGCTAATAAATCTTTCCTGAATGCAGGATATATGTTAGCTATGTTTATTTATACATTGATACTTGCAAAAAGCACAAAACGTAAGTGATATAAGTAAGATCTTTTTCTGTTATCGAGCTGAGTATTAGCTAGAAATTAGTGTGTCCCGTTTATTCATTCTCTCTTACGTTCTTCCAGACTCCTTCATCAAGTTCACTTTAGTTTATCTCACTTTCTATTGTTGGCACCTCTGAGATACTGATGCTTTTTGTTTGTTTGCTCATCTCTTTCCTTCCCCCTCCCCACTCAGTCCCTCTGGGAATACTCAGACTAGAGAAATCCATCTTCCACTACCATGAAAACATTTATTTGGGGGCCAAACAGAGCTGATCTTTATCTTTGTCTTCGAAAGTTAGAAAATTCAGTTACTTCGGCAACAACTTGAGTATTAGCTAGGTTCTCTAAGTTTAACATAATAGAAAACTATCTGAAACGCTTTTGTTAAAGATGTTCAGACAGTTAATAACAGAACTTCTATCTGCAGAAAACAAGGTCCCCTAGAGGGGAAGCCAAGTCCTAACCAAACTTTATGATGCAGGTTCCTAGGAGGGAGGGTGACTGGAATGCGGCTCACCTCTCAGCCTGACTGCCTGGCTGCCTGCGGAGTTGCAGTGCAGAGTATCATTGCAGCGTTTTTTTCAGGGAGTAATGTGCTGCACTGGTTCGGGGCTTTGTCTTTATTCACAACACATTCATGTGTCTCAGCTGGGGGGGAGGAATGCAGAGTTGCCTGCCAGCCTGTCCTCTTAGACTGTCAGCGGAATAAGCGGAATGGTAACTCTCGGTTAGAGAGACAGACAGAGAGAGAGAGAAAGAGGCACATGGAGATACAGAGGAAGAAAAACCACGCATAAGGGAGGGGGAAGGAAGGGGGGTGGAAAGGGTGCTCTCCAGCACTCTCATATGTTAGGTCTCTGTGCAAAGGCGGAAGGCTGCAGGAGCGGCAACAGCAAGCTTTTGGGCAGTGGTTGTAACTATTGCTCATGAACACCGTCGTCAGGACGACTTGAAGAGGCAATATATTACTTACGCATACAGCACTCTAGCTCTGCTAAAACTGGGAGTGCAAACACCCCCTTGTTTTCTATTTTAGAGACTTGCATCTTTTCCACTATCAAGACACTCTGCTACTACAGGTAAGATCAGTTAAGATTTGTCTACTAGTGACATCATTGTAGTTTCACACACTTGAATCATGACTACTTTTTAATATAATGCCTTGTGTGTGTTGAAGTGCTCTGTTTCTTGACTATTAGTCTACCTTCAAGTAAATAATATTATTTAAAAAATTTAAATGAAGGAATCACCAAATCTCACCTAAAAGGAATGTATGTGATTGTTTGCATTTCCCTGAGCTCTGAGTTCATAGTTGGAACTTAATCTCAAACTGTGATCTGAGATGCAATTCATAGTATATACTATTTCTAAATGTACCAAATTATTCGCTTTGATTTGTAAATGCTACAATTCCTCCGTGGCAACAGTAGTGTGATGTACATATATGTTTTGTGCTATTTTTTAAACTTTCATAGTTTAGAGGAACCAATGATGAGGCTTATAACTCCTAGAGTTTGATCACATTATTACAATGTGGGGGTAATTTACTCATTCAGAAGCATGTCCTGTGATAGTCATACCAGGAGAGTGTTATCATAAGAGTATATGTATATAATTGCCAGCACAAACATGTGAAATGTATGTAATTTTAAGAGAAGATGCAAGGACATTGATAATTCATACACTGATGATATCATTGGGTCTGAAATTTGTTTTTTTAATTAAAATTTACCTTTGTTTTCATAACTCTGCTGGCTTCACCCATCATTATTATTTTTGTAAGATTAGCTCTTAGGTGAGGTCATTCAATACTGCTGATGTTGCTGAGAAAACTATAACCACAGAAACATATTAAGAACCTGTTAGGAGTCTATAGAAAATATAGGAGTAATATTGTCAACAGGTTTGTAAAATTTTGCTCTGCTGAGTTTTGACAAGAGCATCCTGTAGTGTTAGTTACTGGTAACTTGCATTACATTTTGCTGTTACACTCAGGGTGCCAATAACTTGGAAATATAATTGCGTTGCTCTATGTTATCAGAGTTAAAAGCACTAGACAATTTTAATTATAAAGCCATTATTTTCCTTGACATTTTAACTTAAATTAACTCAGTTAATGTATATAGATTCTGTCCCTGTGTGTCTATAACATTCTTTCTATTAACTGTATTTTATATGAGTTTCTCCTGATCAAATTCTTTCACATGAAGTATTTAAATGCTAGTAATCTAGAATCATTAAAATGACACTTGGTAATTAATGGCTTTAACTCTTACATACAATACAATATGTAGTGTAAGATTAAAGCAAATCCTAGAGAAGCACATGTTTAACAGTAAAGTATTGTGAAAATAGAAGCATTTGCATGCAAAAATACATAATTCATTCGAAGACTTGTGATTCTTGTTCCTGTGCATGACTTATTTCATTTTCCAATTTCACTTACAAAAGGTTTAAATCCCTGGGGAGTGTATATAAAATATTCAATTGACTGAGGATGAAAATTAAAGGAGGAAAGAATTATTACTACAGTGACTTTTTAGGACTGTTGGGAAGTTGGTAACTGGCATTAATGTAAAGAATTCATTTTAGAGTTTTTCCGAGGGTTCACTAAAAAAATCAAGAAGTGTTGAAATATATGTCCATACGTGAAATTGTTCAGAAGAAAAATGTGAAGGATGAAAAGAGTAGAAAGGTTTATACTCTTTAATGAGCAGAATATTTTCAGTAAACATAAACTCAATAGTCTTTCTTTTATGACTGAGGAGAAAAATGAGGTATCAAGAATACCATTTCTTAGGCATGAATGAATCCCAGTGGCCAAAAATCTGGTTGCAAAGAAACTGTTCCTTTTACTTAATTACCATATTTGAATATATAATTACTAAAATTGTATCTTGCCTGAAAGATCTTTTGGAGTTAAAAAGTTAGAAAAGTTACTTTTAAGCTATTTAGCTTTCTAAAAGCATATAGATATTTTATATATTTTTTGACTCATACAACTTATAATGACTTTTTTTTCTTTCTAGGAAATATATACACTCAACCAAATGGTGTATATACTTTTGTTTTGAAACTTTACAATATTAGTTTTAAGATTACTTATCCCAAATTATTTAGTCCAGTTATCCCCTCCCCCAGAAAGAGACATGTTTTAGATTTCCTTCTGCAATATACATTAAATACAATGTAAATATCATTGTATTTACATATATCAGGGCAATATGCATAATTTCATGATTATGGACACTCACCATTGTATTCGTTTTTCTTCGTCTCCCCAAACTCTAGTTTTGCCAATGGCGTAAGAAATTTTTTAATGTCTGATAAAGAGTAAATTCATGGTTAAGGTAATTTCCAAGGTCTTGGTCTTTTAAACTATTTCAGAGAGAAACTTTTTAATTTTAAGGAATATTCACTGTATTAATAATACCTTTAAGTAGATATCCCAAATTCACCCAAAATATATTGGTGGAAATATGTCCCTTCTTTCAGTTTCTTTATAGTTTCAACTAATTGAGAAAGTTTGGAAAAGTTTCCTTTTGATATCACTTTATGTTGACCTACATCACAACTTGGAAGTTAATCTGGATCATTAATAATATAAGATTAGGTGATACAGTCACTAGTATATTTCTGTGATATTTATTGAGTTTTAATGTGGCATAGGTGTGAGGCTTCCTAGGTGGCTTGGTGGTAAAGGATTCACCTGCCAAGGTGGGAGACACGGGTTCGATCTTTGGGTTGGGAAGATCCCCTGGAGAAGGAAATGACAACCCTCTCCAGTATACTTGTCTGCAAAATTCCATAGACAGAGGAGACAGGTAGGTTACATGGGGTCACAAAGAGTCAGACACAACTGAGCAAATACATACATAGACACAGTTTAGCTAAGATGAAGCTTGGGTAAATTAGTTTTGAGCCTTTGGCTGATGTAACAATAGACTAGAACAAAAGATTTCACATCCTTGTTATCTGAGAGAAATCAAAACTTTATCTACATGTATATTGCATCAACTGTTTATAACTTGTTGAAATAGATTCCTTTTTCATTGATGTGATAGTGGCCTCCTGAAATAGTCCTTGTTGATTTTCTACAGGAATTTTATTTTGATAGCGCTGGGATGTCACATGAGTCTCTCATTTGGAATATGGAGAATTTCTCTGAAATAAAAAGAACATAATCCAATGCCTTTTCATGATGACTTTAATACTGATACATGAATAGAAATAGCTACAACTAAAAATTCTGAAATAACAAACAAGAATGAGAGATCTCCAGCTAGTTTTCTGATTTAGTTACTTTACTTAAAAATACTCTTAGACTGTGGTGTGGATCCTGGAAATCAAAGCTTACTCATCTCGATGACCTAGCAGAACTGGCAAGTAGCAGCGCTTTCCTGCTACCTACAGGCACAAGTTAATGCTGGCCCTTAGGAAAAATTTTTGAACTGAAATAGTTGCTGTCTCTTAAATTATCTAAATGTAAAATATGAATTTATCCAAATAAGAATAATCATAATTGTAAACTGCCAATTGGCTGTTTTGAAGTCAATTGGAGTCAACATTTTAAAGATCATACTATAGAAGTCTGAAATAGTCATAAACATCAAAGATCCAAAAAAATCTGACCTTGTATTCTTTTTACCAAATAAATAATAATATTTCTATGTACATATTACACAACCATCTTTAAAAATATAGTAACAGGTGTGCCTCGCTTTGAAGAGTCCTGGTATAGGAAAGCTTATTCATTCAATAAAATGCTAAATTGCAAAGTTTATTGTTAGCTTAAAAATTTTTTTTCGGAGATAGTTAAAACAGTTTTTAAAGAGCAAGCTTATTTTAAAATATTCAAAACCATTAATTTTACTTTAAAATTGTTTTACATACACTTCTTTAGAAACCTAACCACGAGGCAAAATAAGGTCGATTTGTAACTACAAATACATGAGTATATGTGTGAATTCACAAATGGAAACAACCCTAATTTTAAAACAAAATGCTCCTTCACTTACTTTACTACAACCTTGAGCATGCAAAAGGACAAAACTATCTGTTTGTACAATCATTTGTATGTTATATAATAGTGGAATATATAACAAGATAAATGCACTTGCACATATGTAGAAAGGTTAAACTGTTAGATTTGTGGTGTGTGGAAGTCAGAGATTAAGAGTTTTCCTCACATGAACTTTCTTTAACAGATAAAAAGGTTTCTGACATTTCAGGAAAGTTCTGTTCAAATTAACTCCCAGTGTTTTCTTTAATCTGCACAGGCAAATATTATATGCTTTAAGGTTACTCTTAGAAGGTTACAGATTCCAATTAATTAGTTTCTGCTGATAGATACATACATAGTAAATATAAACCATAGGGTTCCAATAGAGATTAATTCAATTTCTACAAGAAAACACAGGGATCAATATTCCCTTTTAAGTATTTGTAAGAAAACATACTACCCATTAGGCAATTTAATGAAGGCAAACTTGTAGTTGTGATTAGAAGAGATTATGTTAGCACTTCAAAAGATAGTATGTAATGCTTAACCTTTGTTTAATAAACACAAAATACAACTTGGGATTCTTGAAAATTGATAATTTTCTGAAGATTCTTTTACCTTTTTGGAATAGAGATGATCATCGTTTTTCACAGATAGTATTATAAAAAAGATTAATTTTCATGTCATTCAATTTGTTATTATTTTGTTCAGACAGTAATCAGAACATTTAGTTGTGTGAAACAAGAAAAGATATGAAAAGCAAGTAAACTAATTCAGTTTAGACTATCGTTTTACACCTCTATTTGCTATACTAGTTCCCCAATCATATTTGCAGTATATATTTCTTATCATCTGGAACACCTATAGAATGTCATCACCCTATCTTCCTTTTTTAAAACCTAGGCCTTCTAAATGATGCTTCATTTCCAATAGAAAACATGTGGTAAGTCCAGATGTTCAAACACAATCACTCCCCAAAGGCTTACAGTTACAGGTTGATTCAAGTATGGCTATGTATAAATATACACATCAGATCCCTAATTTAAAATTAGAACACAGGCTGTGAAGTGCATAAAAATGGTAAGAGACCACAGTTGGCTGTGTAAATTCCTTGTTTAAATGAAAATTCACATTCTGCCCCATCAGTGTAGCACATCTGATGGAGTCAATGAATTCTTACAGAAGTGTTTGTATTGTAAAAGGGTAGATAATAGCTATGACAACATTATCTGCATGGGAAATATGATTTGCCTAGGAGCCTTGCTTTAAATAAATTTGAAATGGCATCGTTGGTCCAGTTGGGAAACTCAAGGGTTCAAAGAGTTTAAAATCATTCATTCTCTACTCATTTACAGTGATTAAGATATAAAGAAAGAAGTTGATCACAGGAATAATAACTTACTTGTTTTGATTTCCTAACAGTTCATTCAGACCTCAAACTAACAAGAAGAAAATCAGAAAGATTTTCTCCTTTCCCTAAGGAAAGCTAGCACTTGCTAACTAAGAATATTTATGGTGCTTTGCTGGCTAATTCATCCAGACAGATAAAAGAAAATCAGTGGTACATGATGGAACAATCGTGAAAATAGCAGACAGATTTATGAGCCACACGGCGACTCTCCTGGGACTCCGCCATAATTGAGTTCTTTAAACTTATGCATTTCATTGCTTTATATTTTCCTTTTTCTATCTATGCTTTCTGTAGTCACATATCCAAGAGTCTGAACAAGGGTAAGAAAACCCATCTTCAGCATTTTCTTAGTGTAAAATTTATTATCCATGTTGTAATCAGAGCTCCCAAACCACTCAATAACTCTCCCTCTAGTCAAAGCACTGTCACCAAGCCAAAACTGTAAAGTTGAAATAAACAAGAGATACTCTGCTATCAATGATTGGTGCATGGTGTTACTTTCCAATTGTGTGGGAAAGGAAATAGACTCTGAATGAACGAGGATCATATTATAAGAAGGGAAGTCTTACAATCTAATAAGTCCCCTGTGTTAAATCTGCCTTAGAGCAATTTTGGAGCCACTCCTTAAATAAATGTAGATCAGACTTAAGAGGATGAGGAAAAACAACTTAATCTACTGCAAAATTCCATATAAGGCGTGAAGCATATGGCTGCTATAATAGGTACAAAATAGTCTTACTTATTTCTAATAGAATGGGGCAAGGGGAAAGAAGAAGCCAAGATGATTTAATTAGCAGCTGCCATTTCTAAACATCAGGAGTGAAGAGCCTCCTTGGTCAACTTGTAATTAGAGAAATATTGCCTGATCAAAGGGAACTTTTACAATAACTAACAATTGCTACTACTACTGTTTGTTTTTTGTTGCTGGTACTGATACAGATTATTTTACCATATGTGAGTCTAGACACTTTATATATGTTATCCAATTTCAAAAACCATATAAAATCGAAATTGGTAACCCTGTATAAAAATGACAGGATAGACTTGTTTAGGTTAAATATTTTGCTCAAGGATTTAGAATTCAAGGACAGTTCTGTGTGTTATCCACAACCTAAAATCACTAGGATTTTATATTTACTGTTTTATTCCTGGAATCTGCATACTATTCAATGGAAGTTATTAATAACAAGATACAAAGGGGACTTAGTGACTAAACAACAACAAAAACAAGATACAAAACAGCCACTAGAAAAACAGAAAGGAAGCTTGTGTGTGTGTGCTTAGTCACTCAGTCAGTCATGTCCAGCTCTTTGTGACCCTTCATACTGTAGCCCACCAGGCTTCTCTTTCCATGGGATTTCTCAGGCGAGAATACTGGAGTGGGCTGTCATCCACTCCTGGGGCTCCTCCTGGGGTTTTTTCCAACCCAGGGATCAAACCCATATCTCCTGTGGCTCCTGCATTGCAGGCAGATTCTTTACCCATTGAGCCACTGGGGTTTCCCAAGAAAATAAGAAAGGAAGAGTCATAATATAAAATTTAAAGGATTTTAAAAATTAAGCTAAAAAGCTTAAAGGTTTTAAAAATCAACTTTAGTAATCAATCCTTACTAGTAACTGTAATTATTTTGTCTCATTATTTGTATTTATTTTACAAGTCTGAAATACTTTCTAAAAATGCTGAAACTGATTTCAATTTTTTTTTATTCTTAGAATTTTAAGTGGTTGTTTTTAGATAAATTGTCTAAATCATGGACATGCCAAAATATCAATGTTATGTCCTGACAAAAGTTGTGAATAGGGCCTCATTATTGTAGCTTAGGGCTTCCTGGTGGGTCAGCGGTACAGAACCCTCACAGTGGATTCACAGCAGTAAAGCCCGCACATAGCAATGAAGACCCAGCACAACCAAAAATAAATAAATAAAAGAACATTAAAGTCAATGAAAAAATAATAAAGCAGTTTTGGATTACAATGCTTTTTAACATCCATGTTTCTGTTCTGATATAAATAAATGATTGAAAAAATCAACATGTGGGAAAATAGACAAATTTCCCATGTAGAGGAATACCAAGTAAGTCATGGAACTACTCTGCCTTCAAGGAGGGGGAGCATAGTTTTCCACTAGAGTGTTGGGTGCTGATGGTGTCTTTGTTCCATGGAGTGCAATAGGGGAAGCAGTGAGGGGAAGAGGAATTCTATATTAGAGAAACTTGACACACACAATACCTCAGGCCAGGCTGTCAAAATTGACATCAGCAGTGTATCATGACTGAGCGACTTCACTTTCACTTTTCACTTTCATGCATTGGAGAAGGAAATGGCAACCCACTCCAGTGATCTAGCCTGGAGAATCCCAGGCATGGTGGGCTGCCGTCTATGGGGTTGCGCAGACTCGGACACGACTGAAGTGACTTAGCAGCAGCAGCAGCAGCAGCAGTGTATTAAGTAACAGCAAAAACAGACTTGGATAAGGAGAAGCTTTATTCAAAAGGACTTATTAATAAGGAGGACACTCCAATCCCAGAAATTTGCAAATGCCTCAAAATTAAACAGTAAAAGGGTTTTCTTTTAGAGTAAGGAAGGGCGAGCAGTAAGGAAGGGTAAGTTGTATGTTATGAGCTGAATTTTGTTCCCTCTTTCCTCAAGTTCATATGTTGAAGCCCTAATCCCTAGGACCTCAAAATTTAAGTGTGTTTGGAGACAAGGCCTTTAACAAGGTGTAATTAAGGTTAAATGATGTCAAATGTATGGGGATTAATGCAATCTGATTGATATCCTTGTAAGAAGAGGAAATTCACACACTGAGAATATTAAGGATGGATACACACAAAATAAAGAGCATGTAAGACATGGTGAGAAGGACAACCATCTGCATGCCAAGGAAAGAAGTCTCAGAAGAAGCCAAACCTACCAACACCTTGATCTTTGATTCCTAGCTTCCAGAACTGTGAAAAAAATAATTTCTACTGTTTAAGTTTCCCTGCCTGTGGTGTTTTGTTATGGCAGCTCTAGCAAACTAATATATTTTTCAAAGTAGCAGGAATAACTACCAGTGTGGTTTGATAAAGTATGTCTCACCGTGGTCAGCCAATTTTCAGGAAAAGGATAAAGGTGGCATGTTTTGCATTTTAGTGTCGGCTCAGGCTTGTGGGCAAGCAACACCCAGGGTTCTGTGGAGAGCGGAGAGACCTGACAAAAGTCTGATTGAGACAAAGTAGAGGGCAAGGAATGGGCAATTGTGAATATTTGGTCAAGTGATAAATCATGTTGATATGTGTGCCCTTGATAGGATGTGATGCGAATGGCCCTTCAGGGTTGTTGTCTTTCTCCCGAAAACCTACAACCTCAGTACAATCATAAAGAAACCAGACAAATCTAAAATGAGAATATTCTACAAAATACCTGACCACTATTTCTCAAGACTATCAAGGTTATAAAAAACAAGAATAGTCTCAGAAACTGTCATAGTCAAGAAGAGCCTAAGGAGACATGACTGTTAAATGAAAATCAGTAGTGAAAACAGAATCCTAGAACAGAAAAAAGACCATAGTTAAAAACTAAGGAATTCTGAATAGAAAAAAAGGGATTACATAAAAACAAAAAAAAAAATTCTGAAGAAAATGTGGACTTTAATTAGTAGTAACTGATACTGGTTCATTAACTGATAAATGAACCGTAGTAACTTGAGAGGTTAGTAATAGGTAAAACTGGGTGTGGGATATAGGGGAATGCTATACACTATCTTCACAATGTTTCTGGAAATCTAAATCTATTTTAAAGTAAAAAAATCTATTTAAAAAATAACAGTAAATAAAAAGAATCTCAATTGTACATCTCAGACAAGATAGCAAACATTGATTGCTAAAAAGTCAAATAGGCTTTGAAATGCTGTTCTATTATAAAACATGATGTAACTACCACCTTAGGGGATTGTGGCTTTGGTAGAAAGTCTAAGTATTTTCACATTTACCAAATTTTACAAAAGTGATATTTATTTACTGTATGCGAAGTGCCAGTCAATCCAGAGATTAGGATGCTAACTCATGTGCATTTACTTCAAGAACATTTTTTCCCTGCAAGTCCCTAAATATTTGACCTGCATCAATCACTCCTATACCCAGACCTTCACAGATTATCCTCAACTCCATGATTTTCAGGGCCTTTCCTTCAGGTTAGGATCCCTTATTGCTGTGAATGTTATCACCCTCCTTGTGTACCTTACTAATGGACTGGTGTGTTATTCTACTTATTTAGACAATGTTTTTTGCATTTTTAAAGTATGCTGCTGCTAAGTTGCTTCAGTCGCGTCCGACTCTGTGTGACCCCATAGACGGCAGCCCACCAGGCTCCCCCCATCCCTGGGATTCTCCAGGCAGGAACACTGGAGTGGGTTGCCATTTCCTTCTCCAATGCATGAAAGTGAAAAGTGAAAGTGAAGTCGCTCAGTCGTGTCCAGCTCTTCGCGACCCCATGGACTGCAGCCCACCAGGCTCCTCCATCCATGAGATTTTCCAGGCAAGAGTACTGGAGTCAGGTATATATGTTATCAAATAAAGGGCTCACTGCCCAGCACTCACAGAGGCCAATACTATGGCACTGGGTTTGAGAAAAGAAGAAACTTTATGTGAGGTCAACCAATAAGGAGACAGGAGACAAGGCTCCAATCTATCTCCCCACTCTGGGGTGCAGTCAAACTTGTGAGTTGTGGGAGAGCTGCTGGTAGCAGAAGAGCTGGCGGGGCAGATTCCCACTGCAGGGCTCTGGGTCTTGGTCAGGCTTGGTTGGGTGTGGGAAAGGGCCTTCAGCACTGGATCTTCCTGGGCAAATGATCCTTTGGAAAGGGTTCAGCATTGAGGTTCTAGACATGTTCCCTTCCTTTGGTTTCTTTGGGGTGGGAAAAGGAGAAAGTTTAAGTCTGGATGTTTTTTGAGATAAACATTTTCTACTCTGTGCATCCCTTGCCTTCATGACTTACAGTTTTGTTCTCTTGTCTCTGAAAAAAAAAAAAATCTTGTTAGCAGCAGGAAAGGGCCATTTGGAGGTTGATTCTGTTCAGTTCAGTTCAGTTCAGTTCAGTCGTTCAGTCGTGTCGGACTTGATTCTGTAGTTACCTATATATTCATAACATAAATGCAGTCATATAAGTATCCAATCTTTTCCCTACACAAAATTCCAAAGCAGCAGGAACAAAGTCTATTTCACATAACTACTGTTATTCTACTTTATTCAAATAAAAAAGTTACTTTTCTTTCTGCCTTTGGTAGCAGTCCCTCCATGTGCAAAGAAATGAATGCTGATTTTATTTCAGTGTCAGGAAGTATTGTCTCTTTGCAGTATTTCCACTGATGAAAATACTTTTATGAACCATTGTCAAATCATACCTATCTTCCATGTAAGAAATCACCCTGTAAGGATACTGCAGAATTAAGCTTTTGTGATCATAGACTTGAAAACTTGATCACATTCTTAGCTTGGCGTTTGTATTTAATTCTGTCTTGCTTTGAATTAAAAAATATATATATATATTTCTACTTTCTTAAGGATAATCAAAAAGGGGAATAAGAAGAAAGCTGACTGGTCAAAAGATAGTCATTTGATTTTACTGGCTATTTGTCATATTTTTTGCTCATTTCATAATTAAAATCTGATTGCTACAGGAAAAAATTATCTCCCAAGAAAAATTATGTTATTAGTTGATAGATTTCTTTATTCTTTGAAAAATGAGTTAATGCTGGCAAGTTTGAATTATTACAGTTAAAGAATTTTATTTTTCCCAAGTTCAATCATTTAATGTGACTAGCCTTTTGGAAAATGAATATAATATTTCAGTAGCTCAGAAACATAATCTGTATGTATGTATTACACTTACAGTTTAATTAGAAAACTAATGAGGTGCAATTGCCAATCTGATTGTGAGGAACTGGTATGGTAAATTTCTGTTAGCAGATTTGAGTATTTCTCTTCCAGCTCTGCATTCAACCAACCTCAGGATATAAGGATTATTACATTGGACAGCTGCCATCCTGGTCTTTGGAAACCATCCTCCTGTAAAACCACCAAATTAATTATAGCTCAAAATAAGGGAATACTGGAAGATTCAACTACTTGTGAATTTACCTTAGAAGAGCAAACTGTGGAACAGATGACTATGGCTATTAATTAGATGTAAGGGAATTAGCAGAAATAAAGTTTAGTAGAGTACTCTTATTTATCTAGAATTTACATTTTTAGAAGGAAGTGTACGTATATACATATATTTTAACTATATTTTTAAGTATTACTGGTAGTAGAAGAGGCATACATTTTCAGTGTCATTAACTCTGCTTTTGAAATTAGAAGTATTTGTCACCTTTCTAGGCAATTCACAAGGTTGTTGAAGCAAATATACTCTCACTCATACTGTTTTCTTTCAGCATTAGTCACCTCTCATGATTTACAGCAAATTCATATTTTAAATCATTTTCCATACTTATCTTCCACTGTCTGAGTCTCATTCTCACAAACATCATAAATTCTAATTATAATCCTATCAAATGTAGAGCTTGAATTGATAAAATAAGTCAGCAATCTCATTGGTTGTGAATAAAACCAACATGTCATTCTTAGATTTCATTTTGGTATTATTAAGTTCCATTATTTATAAAACATTGTATTTTAAATCTGGTGAACAAAAGACTTAAAATGATTTTTACTTTTTTCCCAAAAGCCAGTAAACTTGTTAAGACTTGTTAAAATTTAAGACAACAAAGCCTAAATCAGAAATTCCAGTAAATGCACCAGTATTTACTTACTAATGAAATAAGTAAAGACAAAAACACTATTAATAAACACAGCTACTATGGAATAGGCATTGTGTTCATGGTTTACCATATTATCCTTTTGAAAAAGTCTGTAAATTATTACTGCCACATATTTAAGTCATGAAGATTAGAGACAAGAAGCTTAATAATTTGTCCAAAGATACAAATATACTGAGTACTGAAATTCAATTTGAACCTAGGACCACCTGACTCCAAAACCATGTCTTATATTATTTTGCTGTACTACAATTTAATTACCTATTAATGAACATTGCTTTCCATGGGTAAAAAGGAAAATTGATGAAAAAGTGTGTAAAAATTAACTTGAAACAAAATTCATTGTTAAAGAACCATAATTCATAATTTCTATACTGCAAAGTAACCCAATACTGCAATTATTCCATAATAAACTTTTTCCCCAAAGTGACCTCTGCTATTTGAAAATGATTGATATGTAAAATAGAAATATTGTTTTAAAAATGTCATTTTTCCTGTTAGATTCTATATATTATGTTCCTTCTCTCCTCTCTCTCTCTCTCTCTCTCTATATATATATATATATATATATATATATACACCTATCTTAGTAGTGGAATTATTTTGCAGCTGTTGCTTTGATCACTAACTACTTGAGATGGAGCAGGCAAATTAGATGAGGAAATAGTCAAAAAGTCCAATGAACGGTAGATTGAGCCAACTGAAGATCAATCCACAATGAAGGTTAAGGGTTCTGAGTAGATAATGTAAATCAATAGAAAATATGATTGGACTTTGACAAGTGATTTTTCAAGCTACTTTTCAGGAAACCATCCATTGCGTCAGTTAATAACTCTGAATTTATTTCTGAGAAGTCTGCAAGTGGTATAATCTTGATCTTCTTGATCATATTGCCACTTTCAATCCCATGTGTCCCAAATATGCTGTATGAACTTTCATTCCGAGATCTAGGTTTTAACAAACATTTGAGCTCCTACTATGGGTAAAGTAAAAATGCTAGGTGCTGACGATACATTGGTGGACAGTCATTTAGCATGGTCACGATTAGCCCATAGTCAGCCCTTAGACCAACGTTGAGTGAATGATCAGAAATCCCAACAGATCATGTCAATATACTAAACAGTCCTACAATAGCCCCAATACTAGGTGCTGTAGAAGTCTGTGTTGCCTAATCATGAATGATATATGAGTTTAAGTTACTGATTAAAGATGACAGAGTAAGCATCCTTCATCTCTAACCCATGGCTGGTTCTCTTGTGTTGTTCTTTAGTTGCTAAGTCATGTCTGACTCTTTTGCGACCTCATGGATGACTGTAGCCTGCCAGGTTCCTCTGTCCATGGGATTTCCCAGGCAAGAATACTGGAGTGGGTTGCCGTTACCTTTTAGATTCTAGAACAGACATGTGCTCGTATATCCATACTTATTTACTTGATGTGAAAAGTCTTCCTGACCCAAGGAATGAACCCGTGTCTCTGGCACTGGCAGGCAGATTCTTTACCACTGAGTCACATGTCCAGTCCCTGGTTCTCTTATAGAAATTCATTTCAGAACTAATCCCTGTTACTTAAGAATGCTGTCTCTAAAAGTCCTTTTAGAGAGTGGGTTTGGGGTTTTGAGTGTGATGTACTCTGTTTATTTCCGGTTGAGTGTTACATTGGACAGGCTTTTGTTCCCTCTGGTTTAGAGTGGGGACAATAATTGTGCTTACCTTATAACTTGGTGTGAGAATAAAATGGATGTATGTGTGTGTATGGCAATAAGAATTATTGTTAGCCTATATTTGCATAGTATGGCTAGTTTTCAAAATAAAATACTTGAATAGACTGATTAGCTGCTTAGGAATGGTTCAAGAAGAAATAGCAGATAACCTCAAACATATAGGAATCATGCACACCCACAAAGATTAATCTTATTTTGAATGTGAAATCTTAAATAGATTACATGAACTGAAATTCTATGAGACCTCAATCTTTGACAATCCTTAGAGAAACTGAGATGATCTTGTTTTTCATTAGTAAAAGCAAAACTTTCATATTTCTGTTTTGAAGAGCATTGTAGAGGGCATTTGTCATTGTTATTTAATATTGTTCTGGGAAAATGAAACAATATCCATCATTTCCTTTTGACTATAGTTAAGTTATTGAGTGAAAAAGTGTGGATACACGAGCACATGTCCATTCTAAATCTAGGATCCTAAAACAGACTCTAAGTAACTAATGGGAAAATTTGAAAAGTCTATATTTTTTTCTATTTATAGTCTTTTTGCAGGCACTATGGTTTTTTATAGCTCCAGAAAATATATGCATTTCCACGATGACATATGCTATTCAAAATGCTGGATTTCACAAAAGCATGTGAGTTAGGCTCTTCTCTAGCAAGACATTTCAACCTGAGGCAGATTTTTGATTTAGGTTCTGCCCATGGATGTGTCAGAATGTCTGTGCACTATTATAAATCATATTAATACTTGATATGTACACGTATACATTTTGTAGTTTTAAATTTTCAACAGATTCTAGGATAACATGGTTATAAGTAGTTAGAATCAGCTATCATAAAATACATTTTCACAATTGCATCCAATAAATGAAATTGTCTGCCATATACCTTTTCTTTTGCCTTTATTTCTTTAGCTCTTGCTGCATAACCAAGCAGGTAAAACTTAGCAGCCTTTCCTTTTATTATTTCAAGTCTATAAACTGGTTGACTGTATCTCCTGATCTTCTTCAGTATTGGCTGGGAAGTTTGGACTGTTCATGTGCAGTGGTCACCTGGTCAGTTAGCTAACAGCTGACTGGTCTAGGATGATGTGGATTTGGATAACTCAGTTCTTCTCCACATGATTTCCCATCTTGTAGCAGTCTAATATAGACGTCATCTCATGGCATAGAAGGTATTCAGAAGAAGTATAATTGTCCAAATCTTTTGTGAAGTCACTACTGGTGTCAATTTTTAATTACCTAATTGACCAGAACAGTTAAATAGTCTTCAGTTCATTGGGAATACCAGATCTCCTGAATATTCATTGGAAGGACTGATGCTGAAGCTGAAACTCCAATGCTTTGGTCACCTGATGCAAAGAACTGACTCCTTAGGAAAGCCCCTGATGATGGGAAAGATTGAGAAGGGGACAACAGAGGATGAGATGGTTGGATGGCATCACATGAGTTTGAGCAAACTCCAAGGGTTGGTGATGGACAGGGAGCCTGGCATGCTGCAGTCCATGGGATTGCAAAGAGTTTTACATGGCTGGGTGACTGAACTAAACTGAACTGAACAAGATCATCTTAGCTGCCTCCTGAGAAACCTGTACCCAGGTCAAGAAGCAATAGTTAGAAACAGAAATGGAACAATGTACTGGTTCCAAATTGGGAATGGAGTATGTCAAGACTGTATATTGTCACCCTGCTTATATAACTTCTATGAAGAGTACATCATGTGAAATGCTGGGCTGGATTACTCACAAGCTGGAATCAAGATTGTCAGGAGAAATATCAATAACTTCAGATATGCATATGACACCACCCTTATGGCAGAAAGCAAAGAGGAACTCAAGAAGCTCTTGATGAAAGTGAAAGAGAAGAGTGACAAATCTGGTTTAAAACTCAACATCCAAAAAAACGAAGATCATGACATCTGTCTTGGCTAATAGATGGGGAAATAACAGAAATAGTGACAGACTTTATTTCCCTGGGCTCCAAAATCACTGCATATGGTGACAGCAGCCATGAAATTAAAAGATGCTTGCTCTTTGGAAGTAAAGCTATGACCAACTTAGACAGCATATTAAAAAGCAAAGACAGCATATTAAAAAGCAAATGTCTTTGTCAACTTTGCTGACAAAGCTTCATATAGTCAAAGCTCTGGTCCTTCCAGTACTCATACAGATGTGAGAGTTGGACCATAAAGAAGGCTGAGAGCCAGAGAGCTGATGTTTTCATACTGTGGCATTGGAGAAGTCTCTTGAGAGTCCCTTGAACTGCAAGGAGATCAAACCAGTGAATTGTAAAGGAGATCAACCCTGAATATCCTTTGCAAGGACTGATGCTGAAGCTGAAATTCCAATTACTTTGGCCACATGATGTGAAGAGCTGACTCACTGGAAAAGGCCCTGATGCTGGAAAAGATTGAAGGCAGGAGGAGAAGGGGATGACAGAGAATGAGATGGGTGGATGGTATCACCGACTTGATGGACATGATTTTGAGCAGTCTCGGGGAGATGGTGATGACTGGGAAGACTGGTGTGCTGCAGTCCATGGGGCCACAAAGAGTTGGACATGACTGAGTAACTGAACAACAGCAGCAATTCTATGGGTAGGACTCTACTAAAGGGCAAAGATGCAAAGAGGGCATAAGTTGGTACCATCAATGCAGTTAAACTACCAGAACTCAAGTTATGCTGTTGTAATGAATAAGTCTGAATCTCGAACAACTGAGGCACATAACAGAGATTTATTTCTCCATTATTGTTGTCACTAGTAAATACAACTTCATGGAGGTTCCATCTCATTTCAAGATGATATGCAGCAATTTTATTAAAGGCGAATCATGGGAAACAATCCAAATTTCCCTCATGATGGGACTAATTAACTGAACTGCCTGCATGCTCAGTTGCTTCAGCCATGTCCAAATCTTTGTGAACCTATGGACTGTAGCCCACCAGACTCCTCTGTCCATGGAATTCTCCAGGCAAGAATACTGCAGCGGGTTGCCATGCCCTTCTCCGGGGGATCTTCCTGACCCATGGATCGAACCCTTGTCTCCTGTGTCTTTTGCATTGCAGGCAGATTCTTTACCTCTGAGTCACCTGGGAAGCCTGATTAACTAAATTTTGTCATATCTATTTCATTGGATCTGTATAGATAAAGAAATTAATTAGGAAAACTGCTGAAATGTAAGTGTATGTGAGATACATATTTAGAAGATACATGAAAGGATGAACCCTGGCATAAGAAAGAAAAGGAAAAAATATATACATATACAAACACATGTACGTAGAGCCTTCATATGTGTTCATAAATATCTAAAAGTATAGACAAAAAGGGAAAATAGTATGGGAATAAGTTGGAAGAAAACCAGGATTCAAAGGAAGTCTTTTCAGAGAATATCTTTTATGCTTTTTGAAGTTTGAAGCACATTATTTTAATTGTTAGTGATAAGTAATCAAAAATAAATAATTGAAATAGAATTATAAAAATAGAAGACAAAAGAGCACTGATTGTTGTTATATATATATATATATATATAATATATATATATATATTCTAATCCTGAAGTATATTTTATTGGTGAGGGCTCAATCAACCTACATAACTTTTGTAAACTAGGGTTTTCCCTTTTAAAGGTAAAGGATAACAATACCTCCCCAACAGAATTGTTGTCAAGTTTCAATGGGATAATCCATGTAATATGCTTTGTTATTTGACACACGTGCCCAGCTCTTTGTGACCCCATGGACTATACCCACCAAGATCCTCTGTCCATGGGATTTTCTAGGCGAGAATACTGGAGTGGGTTACTGTTTCCTATTCTGGGATTTAACACATAACAGCTGGTTAATCGGTTTTCCTAGGTAGCTCAATGGTAAAGAATCTGCTGCCAGTGCAGGAGATGTAAGTGCAATATCAGGGTCAGGAAGATCCCCTGGAGAAGGAAATGGCAACCCACTCCAGTATTCTTGTTGGGGAAATCCCATGGACAGAGGAGCGTGATGGGCTATAGCCCATGGGGTTGCCAAGAGTCAGACATGACTTAGAGAATGAGCACAGCTTCTTAATAAGTTCAATATTCTTGTTGCTACCACTGTTCATTAGTGTTTTTTAAATTTTTTTAAATTTAAATTTATTTATTTTAATTGGAGGCTAATTACTTTACAATATTGTATTGGTTTTGCCATACATCAACATGGGTCCGCCACAGGTGTACATGTGTTCCCCATCCGGAACCCCCCTCCCTCCTCCCTCCCCGTACCATCCTTCTGGGTCATCCCAGTGCACCAGCCCCAAGCATCCTGTATCCTGCATCTAACCTGGCCTGGTTCATTTCATTATTTAATTATAAGAGGTAAATTGTAAAATAGCTAAAGTGCAAGTCAAGTAGGATTTCCACTGAGAATGTTTTTCTAGATTGTTCTTTCTTCTCACTCTTCTTAATGCCTTGCTTAGAATTTAACCTTTGATTGTTGTAGATTATTTTAATATTTTTTTGGGAATACAGAGCCTATTATACAGAGAGAAGTAAGTCAGAAAGAGAAAGGCAAATACTTTATATAACACATATATATGGAATCTAGAAAGACGGTACTGACAATCCTATGTACAGGGCAGCAAAGGAGACGCAGACATAAGGAACAGACTTTTGTATTCAGTGGGAGAAGGAGAGAGTAGGGTGATTTGAGGAAATAACACCGAAACATACATTACCATAGGTAACATAGATAACCAGTGTGAGTTCGATGCACGTAGCAGGGCACCCAAAGTCAGTGCTCTGTGGCAACCTAGAGGAGTAGTGTGGGGAAAGAGGTGGGAGTTGGGATTCAGGATGGAGGGGACACATGTATACTATGGCCAATTCATATTGATGTATGGCAAAAATGATCACAACGTCATGAAATAATTATCCTTCAATTAAAATAAATAAATTTTAAAAACAAATATTACCTTTGCTCTCTCTCTGATCTCTTCACATTTTAATATTAATATTGAAAGGTCAAAATCAACAATTAAAACATGGCATAGAGTAACTGAATTTTTAATATCTTAGAATTCTCAGTTACTCCTTTCTTGTGTTGGGTACATACAACAAATGAATTCTAGAAACTTGTAGAAAAATCATTGTGATGATATTAACTTTTCTAGTGGGGGAATTTTGAGCTTTTCGGTTTATTTTTTTTGTTTTGGGATCTCAGACGTTTCAGATATTGCAAGTGTTAGATAAGACTATGATGTTTTTCACTGAAGAGGTATTTAATTTTTTATAAAAAAGGACACATTGACATTTTGTTTGAAAGCTTGTGCTCTGAAGATTTTGTTTATTAGTCTGGCAAGTCTTTGTTGTTTGTCTGTTTTAAATAATAGAAGTCTCTTTCCACCCTAGTCAAAAAATTGAACATTGATTGAGTAATAAATGATGTCAAGGAATTGACATGAATTTTGCTAATATCAGTGTGAGTATCTAAGAAATATTCATAGTTTCAAGATGCCTACCAAAGTTTTATTGAGGAAGAGTAGTGATCAGAATTTGCTTAAACTAGACTATATATACTATACTATGTATACTGTATAAATTCTGTTCATAAAAAATAAGTATGGTAAATTCTTGATAATTTTTGATTCTGAGTTATATGTTTTGTAACTTTGAGGATAAAGTTCTTCGAAATGGCATCTTTTTTTTTTTTAACTAGGAAAATTCTGTATTTAGATTACACTTATCATTCTAACTGAACTTTCAAAAAACTCAACCTTGAACTTTTTTTTTACTCAATGTTTCAGGGGTGTGATTTATGCAAGAAAGTCATCTTTAGGGCTCCTTTAGAATCCACTGAAAAGAAAAGCTTGCTTCTACATAAATATGTTGACACAAGGGTATACATTTATTTGTTTACTTTATGTTCAGATAAAATGGTAAAAAAGAGACTGAGTTGTAGCCTTATTTAACACGTTTCAATTTTTCAGAAAAATGCCTTTTTGTTGTCCTTGTACCGTCTGCCAGAACATACTCTGTTGACTGCCTCCTGTGTGTGGGTAGTGATACATCCTTCAGCAGGGTTTCCCTAACCACCCATCCTCTCCCCAGAATACAGATATATTCATGTATGTTTTCTATAACAACACTTAAAGTATTTTATGATTATTACCTGTTATTTTGCCAGCATTGGCAAATATTTGTTGAATGAATAAGTGAATTAACATAGGAGCAAATACTGCTTTTAGGACCTGGGAAACCCAAGGGATGAAGTTGTGTCTGCATAGTCTGCTGCTCAAAGCTTCCTAGTATATAGAATCATTTAAAAATAATAGAGATCAAGACAATATTGTAAAGTAATTAGCCTCCAGTTAAATAAATTAAAAAAATTTTTTTAAATGTATTAGAAATGAAATCTTGACTTCTAAAACATAAACACATTCATCTAAAGCCTGATCTACAAGTAGGCATATTATAACAGAGTCTGTCATGACTTAGAAAATATTGTTCTAGTTTTGTGCCCAAGCCTGAGTTTTCCACGTAACAGGTAAGGTACACTCAGTGGTACTTTCTGGTCTCCAACACCATCTTCTTTACTATTAATTTCCTTGTTTTACAAAGGACAACCCTTGTCAAATCATGTTAATTGTACTGACTTCTTGTTGCTGCTGCTGCTGCTAAGTCGCTTCAGTCATGTCTGACTGTGTGACCCCATAGATGGCAGCCCACTAGGCTCCCCCGTCCCTGGGATTCTCCAGGCAAGAATACTGGAGTGGGTTGCCATTTCCTTCTCCAATGCATGACTTCTTGTTAAACACTGACATAAAGAAAAGATGAAGGTAATTTACCAATACTTGCAGCCTAAGATGTTTCATGCATAAGCATTTCTAGTCTCATTGTTATTTATCTTGTTAATAGTAAAATGAACATGGATGTAAACAAGGAAGAGTTTTGCACTCTAAAAATGAAGAAAATGCCATGTAGAGCATAAACGAAGAAACGTCAATATGTAACCAACAGAGCATATCTGTCAAGGAAGAATTCATTGCATATTAATCACAAACTGGATTTTATAATGGTTTATACTTGTTTCAAAGTCCTATTTTTGCAACCCCCAAGTTATTAGTGTTTTTTCCTGATTAAATTGGATTTCTTCCAGTACACCTCAGAATAGTGAGCTAGATTTCTTCTTTTTTCTTTATGTGGCAAAAGTAACATAAATAGCAAGTATTAATATAAAGATTTTCCTTCATCCATCCTTAAAATTTCAACTGAAAATTTCCTCCCTGTATTAAAGTATTCCAGCCACTTGACAAGATAATGCTCCTCTGATGTGTATCTGATCTAACCTTTGTCTTTGTCAGGAAAAGAAAGATTTTTCATGGAGATGTCTGTTTTAAAGAATGCAGTTTGTCTCTTTAATAGTAGGTGAGGGAGTTGTAGTGTAATATATGCTGTATTTTGGCATAGGCACACACCATTTAAAATTAAGTGCTTCATTTATAAAGTAATAAGAACATTAGCTAAATTTGTGTTCCTAAATATGAACAGACAAGTCAAATAAAGGTTTTAATTCAAACAAAAAATCCCAACCTGTCACATTGTTAGGTTTTTGACAGTTGCTGATTTGATTGGTCATCTTTCATTAGTCAAGGAAGAATTAAAGCCTTTCTGGAACTTAATTTTAATTTGATCAGCTGTTGTTTTTCCTTTAGTATGCTCAACTTGTTCCTCTGATTAGTAATAATTTTTAATATTCTATTCTTACTGAAGTCTTAATTTAATAGGAAACTACATAGCTATAATTTCATTTACTAGTTCCAGAGAACCACTTTGATTTTTGTTCTTCATGGCTTATGGAAAAAATGCCATTTTAGACTCAATAAGAGTTAGTGGAATGGACTTATACTCTTAGAGAAGGGAATTTTCCCAAAACTAACAAAAACTAAAAGTTTATTCTTTTTGAAGTCTATACTGTCTCACCTATTCCAGTTATTTTTCAGTTAACATAAAAGTATCCTTATGTTTGTCTTATTTGCTAATCAATCCATAGAAAATATATTTCCATAACATACAATTATTTGAAGAGTTACCCATATTTTAAAGTATTTTCCTTATGCTGTTCAAGTAAGGAAACATAGTTTAAACTTTATCTGTAGACTAGTGTATCATTTACTTTTATAGTGATTAGTCATTTTACGGCTATCATTGAAAATTAAAGCATTTGACTTTTGATTTTAACAAACATAAAAATGACTTTTCATGATATATATCCTTTATTCTAGAAAATGTCTACATTAATTGTTTAGAACATAAACATACATCAATGACCAGTATTTATCCTCCATACACACCTGGGTAGGTAAAAATACTTGGAATTTTAATAATTCTACCCTTGCTTTGTTATACTTGATTTTTAAATAATTGTTATTTTATTATGAGTTCTTTCAATGACTTTACTCTTCCACTCTTTAATTTTACTGTCATAGAAGTTAAAGCTTAGAACCATCAAAAAAGTGATTTTACTATACAAGAAAAAATAATTTTGTTATTCTTTATGAGGGTATATTTTAGTAAAGTTTAAACTATTCTCTCCAATAACAGCACTTTTTGGTCTAAATTAGAAAGTTGTTCTTAAAGGTTAACCACCATAACTGAATAACGTAAAGTAAAAGTTATGAAAACAGATTACCTATAATCAGGTTTCAATTTCATGCATTGAAGAAAGAAATGGCAACCCACTCCAGTGTTCTTGCCTGGAGAATCCCAGGGACAGGGAGCCTGGTGGGCTGCAGTCTATGGGGTCGCACAGAGTCGGACACGACTGAAGCGACTTAGCAGCAGCAGCAGCAGCAGTGTAATCAGGTTTAGATCATTATATAATCATCTATGAAACACATACCATCTTGTAATGTTTTAAGTTCCAAAATATAAATATTGGGAATCTCTTGATAATCACCAAAATCCCAACATTCTAAAACAGCAGCAGAAGGGACTTTGTCCATTTGGATAGTTTAATTAAAATGGAATTATTCTTCTATTCAGTTCAGTTCAGTCACTTAGTCAGATCGGACTCTTTGTGACCCCATGGACTGCAGCATGCCAGGCTTCCCTGTCCATCACCAACTCCTGCAGCTTGCTCAACTCATGTCCATCAAATCAGTGATGCCATCCCACCATCTCATCCATTGTTGTCCCCTCTTCTCCTGCCTTCAATCTTTCCCAGCATCAGGGTCTTTTCCAATGAGTCGGTACTTTGCATCAGGTGGCCAAAGTATTGGAGCTTCAGCTTCAACATCAGTCCTTCCAATGAATATTCAGGACTGATCTCCTTTAGGATGGACTGGTTGGATCTCCTTGCAGTCCAAGGGGCTCTCAAGAGTCTTCTCCAGCACCACAGTTCAAAAGCATCAATTCTTTGGTGCTCAGCCTTCTTTATGGTCCAACTCTCATATCCATACATGACTGCTATTAATATATTATAAAATACAAATTATGCCACATCAGTTTTATTTTTCTTTGGTAATCAAAAATATAAGGTGTATATACTATATTGTGTATATGTAAAATATATTTTCCATTTGTGAGATTTATCTTCCTGACAACCTTACTCTAAAATCGATGCTGAATTTCTAGTTGTTGGTATTCTCGATAAGTAGGACATTGACCTTGTGAATGATTATTCCATACGTGATTGCTAGGTGTATCACCAGTTGATGTAATATGATCTTAGGAAATATAGAACACTTATGGATCATCAAATGCAATTCCTACTCTGTTAATATGGCCCACTTTAAAATATCATCAGTAGTCAGTCAGCCAAGGCTCCACCACCTGAAGGGACAGATCAGTTTCTCCTGAGGCAGAACAATTTATCATTGCAGCTCAGGTTACTAGGAGTTTCTGCCTTTTACTTATGCAAACAAACCTTTCCACCTTGTAGCTTCCGCATAATAGTCCTTTCATTTTCTCTTCTTACAGACCACTGCCTAATCCTTCACATGGCAGGACTTCCTGCAAGCCATTTCATTCATTCTCCCCATCACTGCAGGAGGGAGATGTGAGTACCACCATTTTCTGGATGATGTTACAGAGAAGCAGAGATATCAGGTTAGTCGACTGAGACACATGGCTGAATTTTATTTCAGTCAGTATACCTTCAATCCAATCTTCTTTTCAAAATGCTTTTCTTTTTCTTGTTTGAATAGTTAACTATGTCCCAAAGAGATTTGATTTTAGGGTTAAATGGATTTTATGGCCTGCTTTTAGCTTCCTTAACCATATATCTCTGTATATAGCTCTGACAAGAGTAACTGAAGATAAATGGTAATATTTGCTTCTATAGTAGAGTGTAAGTTCCAAGAAGAGGCCATACTTATATTTATAAATGCAGGTTTTGGTATGGTATCCAACATATTGTATGTACTCAATAAATGTTTTTCTGGACAGAAAAATAATCGATCTGCAGGTAAAGTCTTTGAAATATATCCAAATGAAACATCTTTCATCTTGTTTTTCCGTATTTTCATGTATTTGTTCAGTCAATACTTAATGAGCACTTTCTATAAGCCCAGAAGAGTGGTAGACAATGAACAAGGTTGTTAAAGTCCCTACCGCTGTTGCACTTACTTGTTTTCTGGTTCTTTCTGGGTCTGCCAATCTATAGACATTAGAAAAACCTCTACTGGATAATAGTGTTTTAGGATGTAATCTCCTTGTAATTACATTATTTTATAATTGCTCAAATTATATTGATCAAAGATTTACAATTTTTTATTTTGTCCTGGATTTTCCATAGGAACCTTAAACTTAGAGCATGAATATAAACAGTGAGAGAGGGAGAAATGGAAGTGTGAGAGAGAGGAAGAGAGTAAGTTTGAGGGTTATGATAAAAAACACAGAAGCACACACAGAACAGCAGTACTACATCAATTTCCTTTTGGATTTCTTTACTTTAAGGTCGTGTTTTATGGTTATGAATATACAGAATAACTAAAGAATGAAGACTTGAATTATTTTCTATG
Organism: Aepyceros melampus; assembly: GCA_006408695.1. NCBI lineage: Eukaryota > Metazoa > Chordata > Mammalia > Artiodactyla > Bovidae > Aepyceros > Aepyceros melampus. The sequence continues at coordinate 87,925 of SJXQ01009485.1, read as the reverse complement.
AAGTCTCCCCAAAGCTGCATGAAGGCTCCATGTCAAAGCTGGATCTTAAGCTTTCCCCTGCTGAGAACATGACTTTGTTCTCATTAAATATTCCCCACCAGCAGTGCACATGCTAAACATACCTTTGGGAAATGAATCAAGGAGACTTCTAATGTGGGGTTGTGATCAATGGCTAGTTCATTAGTAAAATATTTTGATAGTGGTTAGCAATACCAGTCTTCCTGGGTCTGCGGACTTGGTATCCAGTCTCTGTGTTTTTGCTGTATGTTTGTGTCACCTGTCCCAAAGCAGGTGACACAGCAAACAGTTTCTTTCTCCTCAGACCCCATTTTGGAAATAAGTGTCCCATGCAGTTAAATAGCATCAAACATTGGAAACAAATGACACAATAAATGCTAGTCTTTTTCTTTCATTCCCATAGTTTATTACCAGGGAGATATTAAAATTCATGGGACATCAGTATATAGTTAGTTAAGCTTTGATAGTGGTTAGCAATACCAGTCTTCCTGGGTCTGCGGACTTGGTATCCAGTCTCTGTGTTTTTGCTGTATGTTTGTGTCACCTGTCCCAAAGCAGGTGACACAGCAAACAAACAGTTTCTTTCTCCTCAGACCCCATTTTGGAAATAAGTGTCCCATGCAGTTAAATAGCATCAAACATTGGAAACAAATGACACAATAAATGCTAGTCTTTTTCTTTCATTCCCATAGTTTATTACCAGGGAGATATTAAAATTCATGGGACATCAGTATATAGTTAGTTAGGCCATGAAAGCAAGTACAGTAAGTCCCCTACATGTGAATGAGTTTCATTCTGAGAGTGGATTTGTAAGTCCCATTTGTTCTTAAGTCCGACAAAGTTAGCCTAGGTACCCAATTGACAGACTTGGTTATATCGTACTGTATTGTAATAGGTTTATAATACTTTCACACAAATGGTACATATATAAGAAGCAAACCGGGAGTTGGTGATGGACAGGGAGGCCTGGCGTGTTGCAGTTCATGGGGTCGCAAAGAGTCAGACACGACTGAGCGACTAAACTGACTGACTGACTGAAGAAGCAAACACAAAAAATAAAGAAAACATTTTGGATCTGATGGCACAGTACCTTGAGAAGCACAATGGTTTATTACAACAGCTGTCATACAAGGGCTGCCATGCATGTTCGCAACTTGAAGATTCATACGCAGGGGTCTTACTGCATACCTCTACAGAAGTGGTTTATGAGAAGTGAAATTCTGACCATAGTTAGGGCTTTGATCCCATGCGAAACAAATAATCCTTTATTTATGAAGAGAGCTACTTCTAACAAATTATGTTTCATGGAACAGCCATTTTATAATCCCATAAATTCTGAAATACTTATTAGAAAACACAACATTTCAGTGAATTAAATGAATTCTCTCAGAACAGAATAATTGAAATATTCTAAAAGAAGAGTAAGGGGTTTTTGTTTGCTTGCTTTTTCTTTTGTTTGTTTGCTAGTTTTTTGTAATTTTTTCTGCTTGGTATATTTGAGAAGATTTTTCAAATGATTATCTAAGTAATAATGGCCAGAGGTATTTCATGTGATAAATTGGTGAAATATTCATGACTGGGAATAATGTTAATGAAAGATTTCTGTGAGTGAGACACTCTGTGGTAGAGTTTAATATGTGTAAATTAAATCATCTACTTGGAAATATACTAATAAAAGCAATGAATTAAACATCAGGACCAAGAGATTTCAGCTTATTAATATGGTGTAACTCTATTTAGCAAACCCTAATTTGCTGAACACTGATAGTACTGGTAAAATTAATAAGTAGAAAAAGTGTACCCAGCAAAATCCAGATGTATAAAATATTAAACTTTAAAATTTAATGAAGATAGTACAATATTAAAAGTTGGGAGAAAATAAACTTAATATTTTAAATAGGTGCCAAGCTATTACTGCTATATGAGTTAAGGAAAACATTTTGCTAAAATTAAATTGTCAGTTATGCCTTGCAGGCCATATTTGACAAAAATGAATTCTCAAAAAGAGAAATATCTCATTTGTCTCTTAAAATTTTGAGATTTTAAGATACTGCATTTCAAAGCCATGTAGGGATAAGCTGTATACTGGTATTGACTATCAACAGTGAAGTGAAATGAACAGTGTTACAATATACTGAAGACGTGAGTGCTCTGAATTATTTGCTTTTTTTGCTGTCCAGTCAATGCAATAATTATTTCTTATTTTAGTGGTTTACTAAGGTATGAAATACACTATTGAATGACTGTGAAATGTCAAGCATTTTCCTAGGTGCTAGGGATTCAATGGTGACCAAAGTATCCACGTATTCAGCCACTATGGAACATGTATTCAAGTGAGACAAAAGAAGGGAAATTAAATAAATGTTAAAGGAATAAAAGCAAAAATTGGGTGATGAAAAATAGGATGTACATGATAAAGGAGGGCCAATATCAAGTCACTATTCTGTGATCTCTAAGGCTTTCACTTCAGTTCAGTTGCTCATTCACGTCTGACTCTTTGCGACCCCATGAATCGCAGCATGCCAGGCCTCCCTGTCCATCACCAACTGCCAGAGTTCACTCAAATTCACATCCATTGAGTCGGTCATGCCATCCAGCCATCTCATCCTCTGCCATCCCCTTCTCCTCCTGCCCCCAATCCCTCCCAGCATCAGAGTCTTTTCCAATGAGTCAGCTCTTCGCATCAGGTGGCCAAAGTATTGGAGTTTTAGTTTCAGCATCAATCCTTCCAATGAACACTCAGGACTGGTCTCCTTTAGGATGGACTGGTTGGATCTCCTTGCAGTCCAAGGGACTCTCAAGAGTCTTCTCCAACATCACAGTTCAAAAGTATCAGTTCTTCAGCACTCAGCTTTCTTCACAGTCCAACACTCACATCCATACATTACCACTGGAAAAACCATAGCCTTGGCTAGATGGACCTATGTTGTCAAGGTAATATCTCCGATTTTAATATGCTGTCTAGGTTGGTCATAACCTTCCTTCCAAGGAGTAAGTGTCTTTTAATTTCATGGCTGCAATCATCAACTGCAGTGATTTTTGAGCCCAAATAAATTAGGTCTGCCAATGTTTCCACTGTTTCCCCATCTATTTGCCATGAAGTGTTGGGACTGGATGCCATGATCTTCATTTTCTGAGTGTTGAGCTTTAAGCCAACTTTTTCACTCTCCTCTTTCACTTTCATCAAGAGGCTCTTTAGTTCCTCTAATTTTCTGCCATAGGGTGGTGTTATCTGCATACCTGAGGTTATTGATATTTTTCCTGGCAATCTTGATTCCAGCTTGGGCTTCCTGTACCCCAGCATTTCTCATGATGTACTCTGCATATAAGTTAAATGCAGAGTGACAATATACAAACAATTTGTGCTAGACATATTTTTAAACATTTTAACACCTCTGAAATTGGGATATACCATAGGATTTATAATAATGTCACCATTATAATAGGGTTTTGTTTTTTTTTTGGTGAAAGATAAAATGATAGCAGGTATCATGTTGATGGATTTTTAGATTTGATTAAAAAACACTTCCCTCAATAGTTAAGAAGTTTAGTTGGGAAGTTTTAAAGTGAAAGTGAAATTGGTCAATCTTTTCTGACTATTTGCGACCCCATGGACTGTACCCTACCAGGCTTCTCAGTCCATGGGATCTTCCAGGCAAGAGTACTGGAGTGGGCTGCAAGATAATTAACCTTAAAATTCTATATTCTCTGTGTTTAAAGTGGAATAATATAAAATCAACTTATGCAGTTATGAAGGCCAAAGAAGATAGATTATATAAAAATGCTCTGTGAAATGCAAAGGATTACATACATATAGAGATGCAATAATCCTTATTAGAAGCTCAACATTCAGAAAACGAAGATCATGGCATCCAGTCCCATCACTTCATGGGAAATAGTGGGGAAACAGTGGAAACAGTATCAGACTTTATTTTTGGGGCTCCAAAATCACTGCAGATGGTGACTGCAGCCACGAAATTAAACGACGTTTACTCCTTGGAAGAAAAGTTATGACCAACCTAGATAGCATATTCAAAAGCAGAGACATTACTTTGCCGACTAAGGTCCGTCTAGTCAAGGCTATGGTTTTTCCTGTGGTCATGTATGGATGTGAGAGTTGGACTGTGAAGAAGGCTGAGCACCGAAGAATTGATGCTTTTGAACTGTGGTGTTGGAGAAGACTCTTGAGAGTCCCTTGGGCTGCAAGCAGATCCAACCAGTTCATTCTGAAGGAGATCANTTACTGACAAAAGTCCATCTAGTCAAGGCTATGGTTTTCCCAGTAGTCATGTATGGATGTGAGAGCTGGACCATGAAGAAAGTTGAGTGCCGAAGAATTGATGCTTTTGAACTGTGGTGTTGGAGAAGACTCTTGAGAGTCCCTTGGACTGCAAGGAGATCCAACCAGTCCATTCTGAAGGAGATCAGCCCTGGGATTTCTTTGGAAGGAATGATGCTAAAGCTGAAACTCCAGTACTTTGGCCACCTGATGAGAAGAGTTGACTTACTGGAAAAGACTCTGATGCTGGGAGGGATTGGGGGCAGGAGGAGAAGGGGACGGCAGAGGATGAGATGGCTGGATGGCATCACTGACTCAATGGATGTGAGTCTGAGTGAACTCCGGGAGTTGGCGATGGACAGGGAGGCCTGGCGTGCTGCGATTATGGGCTCACAAAGAGTCAGACATGACTGAGTGACTGAACTGAACTGAACTGAAGAGAGGGCTTGCTCTCTAGCTAGAGCGCATGGTGTATTCAAATAAGGAAACATGGATTGATTGCTCTGGTTTATGTTAAAACATCTATCTACTACCTCATCATATAAAGCACAACAGAATATAGGCAAAAAGCAAACTGACACACAGAGGTTTTCTTCTAAATTATAGATGCACATTGAAATTTTAATGTTAACTTTTAAACATAACCCATTGATAATACAGAATATGCCATATCTGAGCATGATTAGTCATCTGAATGATTTGATTAGGCCCTATTTTACAATTTTTTAAAAAAACTTCTTAAAGTTAAACTTTTTTTTTCTTCTTTCACTATGTAGTCCTTCCTGGATATTTAACCATAGACTCTAATGGAAATTTCATTTCCCTCCCCACCCCCCGACTTTCTTGCATTATCCAAGAAAGAAAGCTATCACTTCAAACACAGTCTTGTCTCCTGTCAAAATCTCATACTGCCTGAAGATGTAGTGTAGGAGATTAAGAATCTGGCTCTACAGTTTCCAATATCAAAATGGATTGAATGATTGCAGCACAAAAAGCAGAATTAAGAAACCTTACTAGGAGACAGCTTTGGCTTATGACCTTAGGCAATCCACTTAATCTCTTTCCCTCTCTCCCTCTCTTAGACACCCAATCTGTAAAATAAGATTTATGATTTCTGCCAGCACCTGTGGTTATAAAGCCACAATGCATATATTTTTGTTGGTCAGAACATAATCCATATACACATTTGCATAAAGGACTAAGATTTGGTTAAAATTAAATAATAGGAAAAATAAATAAGTTGAATATTTATATATATAACTGGGTTTTCCACAACAACAGCATTATGGCAGAACTGTAATCTGTTTCAAATAACACCCCATGGACAGAGAAATGAGGAAGAAATAGAGGCAGAGAAAAGACCAAGTAAATGGATAAGAACTTTTTGAGCTGATAAATGCTTCCTTCTGGTGATTGAAGCATATGTGACTCAATGCTAGAAATAGAGTAAACACTAAGTATATACCAGCTTAGGAAACTGTGAATGTATTTTTGGTTGGAGCTCTCACCAACATGGAATTGAAATGCATTGCCATTATAATAGGAGATGATTTTCTGTGTTATGTTTGCTTCCTTTATCTTAAAATTTCTAAATATTTTCTGACGTCAAACCTGACATTTTATACTATGCCCACATTTGAAAGATATTAATTTTATATTTACTCCTTGCCATTTACAGGAAATTCCTAATAGACTTTCCTTTTTGTGGTCATTTCTCATTTATCATTGTTCATTTCTTACTGATGCCACATCAGAGATTCCAGTTGTTGCTAATGGAAGGTGAAGGTCATTCAGGTCCTCACTTATTGCCAGAAAATATCTTTTTCTGCTACTTTCACTGTGTAAAGATCTGCCATTAATGTCTTTATATTTCATAGAATATTGAGAAATGTCAAATAAAATATATGGGACAGGCTTTTAAAAGAAAATTCTATTTTCTTGATAGACATTTAAAAACATTGATCTTGGAGTTCCCTGAACAGAACTATCTTTGTCCAGCTTTTTCCTTGCTCAATTCTTCATGGATTTCTCATTGCCAGAAAGCCTCCCTAAAATATCAATTGCATTATGTCATTTCCTATCTCAAAAATCTTTCCTTGCTACTCATATATACATAGAATAGAGTCAAAATTTATTTCAAGAGCCTGCCTTTCATCAACCAAATGCTTCCTTTGAAGGGCATTTTCCTTGACTCCTTTGAAATGAAGCAATGGTTTCAGCCCAACTTGTGTGATCAATAGAGAGTAGCCACTACTTTTGGAGCACATCATGTGTGCTTACGCCTTATATAACCCCTTGAATTAAGTATCTTCATTTGAAGATAAAGGAACTGAAGCTCAGATAAGACAAAGCAGTTCATTCAAGTTTACATAACTCTTAATGCCACAGCTAAGGATTAAATCCAGAATTGATACTGAAATGTGTATTTCTCTCTACCAAGCTAGGCATAGTCAAAAGAATGCCAAGTTTCTTTCTCTTCTTCATGCTTTGTGCACAGGAAAAGTTGTTTCCCTTTATCTCCAGTGCCCATCCAAATCTCACTCTATATTTTGGTTCCAGTTATAGCCTTCTCCAGGTAGCCGAAGATGGGCATCTTAGCCCTTGGTCATTTTCTTATACTTTAACACATACACTGACAACACTGAATAGGAAAGCTAATCCAATCTTGTGATGTTTCTGGCTTTATTGCCTTTATATTCTTTAATGAGATCACTCCTTTTTGGCATCCTGCTATGTATTTAATCCTAGTTTTGAGAGAAACACCCTAGTTTCTTTCTGTGGAAGTAACCCATATCTAACTCTTAACTTTGTGTGTTTATCTACAATGAACTTCATCCTCTGGTTCAAGTGTGAAGAGGATGCTGAGATCTGTTCAGTGTGAGCATCCTTTTTCCCTGGACAGTGATTCATCCAGGGATAGACCTATGGCCTTGTTAAAGCCAACGAAACCAATGAGATTTCTATCTGTGGAATGGAGTTCTCTCACTTCTAATGGGACTATGACATTAGGAATGATATGAGCGTGGACCCTTCCTGGGTCCCCTGCCTGAGATGGAAAATAATGTAGCAGAAGAAAGAACTGAGATAAAGAAGAAAACACACCCTGAAAACTGAGTTTGAGCTCATGATTCAATCCTCACTTGAAGCTAGACTAGATTTTTAGTTGCTTGAGCTAATGAATTCTGTTTTGTTTATAGCAGTTTGTGCTGGATTTCCAATCTGCTACAATTGAAGACATTAAATGCATGAATACCTAGTTTTCCTTGAATACATATATACATTCTGTATATATTATAAATATGTGTGTAAAATATGGGAACATGTACATGTTCCCCTTCTTAGGTTCTGGATTTATTTAGGACAGATTTATATTTTATTTGTCTTTTTGGCTTTTCTCATCATCTATTTCAATGTCAGCTAGTAAGAACTCTATTCTTTTTTTTTCTTTTTATTATTTTTTTAAATTAATTTTTATTTTTTAGTTTGTTTTGCTTTACAATACTGTATTCATTTTGCTATGCATTGACATGAATCAGCCATGAGTGTACATGAACTCCCAATCCCGACCCCCACCTCCCACCTCCCGCCCCACACCTTCTCTCTGGATTATCCCCATGCATCAGTCCCATGCATCCTGCATCCTGCATTGAACCTAGACCGGCAATTCATTTCACTTATGATATCATACATGTTACACTGCCACTCTGCCAAATCATC
>SJXQ01009485.1:0-79633 GCA_006408695.1 Aepyceros melampus | reverse complement strand
TGGATCGGAAGAATCAATATAGTGAAAATGAGTATACTACCCAAAGCAATCTACAGATTCAATGCAATTCCTATCAAGATACCAGCGGTATTTTTCACAGAGCTAGAACAAATAATTTCACAATTTGTATGGAAACACAAAAAACCTCGAATAGCCAAAGCCATCTTGAGAAAGAAGAATGGAACTGGAGGAATCAACCTGCCTGACTTCAGGCTTTACTACAAAGCCACAGTCATCAAGACAGTATGGTACTGGCACAAAGACAGAAATACAGATCAATGGAACAAAATAGAAAGCCCAGAGATAAATCTACACACCTATGGACACCTTATATTCAACAAAGGAGGCAAGAATATACAGTGGATTAAGACAACCTCTTTAACAAGTGGTGCTGGGAAAACTGGTCAACCACTTGTAAAAGAATGAAACTAGATCAGTTTCTAACACCATACACAAAAATAAACTCAAAATGGATTAAAGATCTAAACGTAAGACAAGAAACTATAAAACTCCTAGAGGAGAACATAGGCAAAACACTCTCTGACATAAATCACAGCAGGATCCTCTATGATCCACCTGCCAGAATACTGGAAATAAAAGCAAAAATAAACAAATGGGATCTAATTAAAATTAAAAGAACTCTATTCTTACTTACTAAATTAAATAAAATTACAGAGCATTTGCAAACTGGAGGGATGGAATTATGTTTCTGGGCTTGCTTGTATTTGATATAGTATTAGAAATGGATCTTTGCCACCCAACACAAGAGTCTGATTTCCTTTTAGAGATTTGGTCCCTCTTAAAATAGCCTCAGGGTTCTTGGAGGATCCACATTTACTACAGCTGACTCACATGGGTTGGGTGGGATATTATTATCTATTTCATGAGTAGATGACATAACACAGGGCAACAGCCATCAGCATATTTGAGTTCCTTCTCCATGGTGACTAGTTCAGAGATGGGCCAGTGAATGAAGCCTGTAAATTAGAGTTTGTTGGAATTTCCTGAGCTAAGACTGAATTCTCTTTCTCTCTCTTTTTTTTTTTTTTAAAATGTTGGGTATATTGCAGTTTCAGCTGTATTTATTGTATTCCAAAGGATATAGCCCTAGGAGATGCTGTTTGTCTTACTCTAATGCTTTTGAACTGTGGTGTTGGAGAAGACTCTTGAGAGTCCCTTGGACTGCAAGGAGATCCAACCAGTCCATCCTAAAGGAGATCAGTCCTGGGTGTTCATTGGAAGGACGGATGTTGAAGCTGAAGCTCCAATACTTTGGCCACCTGATGCGAAGAGCTGACTCATTTGAAAAGACCTTGATGCTGGGAATGACTGAGGACAGGCGACAGAGGATGAGATGGTTGAATGACATCACCGACTCAATAGACATGGTTTGGGTAGACTCTGGGAGTTGGTGGTGGACAGGGAGGCCTGGCGAGCTGCAGTCCATGGGGTCGCAAAGAGTTGGACACGACTGAGTGACCAAACTGAACTGAACCATGAAGAGAGAGATTGTAAGGAAATGAAAGAAACAGGTGGAGGTGAGGAGGATTAAGTGAGAGAAACTGAGACCTGACAATATTGTCTGAAGCCCCAAATAAAGCTTCACCTGAAGTCTCTCCAGCTGCTATGCTTTCAAAATACATGAGGCAACACACGTGATTTGTGTGTTTGTTTGTTCTCCTTTGTCAGGTTCTAATGCGTATTATAATGCTTTCAAGAGGGAAAGCCCTGATACAAATACATAGTTTAATATTGCATTCAAACTAGCATTTCTTGATAAGTGACTTTTTCTTCTGAAATGAATATGAAATAAGAAACCTAGAACTTTAATCCTTTTCATACTGTTGAGTTGTTAAAAGTTAAGAAAGAGAACCTTCATCTCAAAATGAAAATTTATATGTAAGAATTTTATAAAACAAAATATAATTTTTAGTTTTGATAAGCACTTCAGTTTTGAAATTTTTGATAAGCACCAAAAAAAGTAGGAATTCCTAAGTAGACCTTGAAAAATAGAGCAATATCTTAAGTGCTTCTCTGGCCTTTGCTAAACTAGCTACATATTTTTTTCCAGTTATACTTAAGATTAGCACCTTTTAAGATATACAGTATAATAATTAGACTTATATGCATCATGAAATGATGATCATAGTAAATTTAGTGAACACCCATCATCTCAGCGATGTAGTATATATTTACTACTCTGGTTAATTTTTTCTATTATCTGACCAGAGTCTACTATTATATCTGAAAACTCAGATTAATATGTAAAGTTAATGACAACTTTTTCTAATTATTTTGGACTGATGTTCCATAGAAAAAGCTTTGAGAGAGTCAAGAATTCTCATAAAGATCACAAGTGGACATTTATTGAAATTGATTTCATACTAGCTCATAAACTCTCTCTTTCTTATTAAATATCTTAAAAAAAAACCAAATAGAAATATAAAATTACCCATGTTTGAGGTGATCCTCTAAGATTTATAAGTAGTTTATAGTTATATATCTATTTATCTGCATGCATGTAGGTACATCTCTTTAATCCTGTAACAGCTCAAAGGAGTCACTATTCAGTTCAATTCAGTTCAGTTCAGTTGCTCAGTCATGTCTCTTTGCGACCCCGTGAATTGCAGCACGCCAGGCCTCCCTGCCTATCACCAACTCCTGGAGTTCACTCAACTCATGTCCATCAAGTTGGTGATGCCATCCAGCCATCTCATCCTCTGTTGTCCCCTTAGTGGCTATTATTAGACCTATAATATAGAGGTGTAAATGAGGCACAGAAAAGTTAAGTTACAAATAAATATTAAAATCATGAGCTAGTATGTAATTTTAATCCAATCAGCCTGACTCTTGTTCTTTCTTAAGACCTCCACTACCCTGCTTGTACCATTTATACGAAATGAATGACTAATTTTATTTTCTTAAAAATTAGTGTAGTCAAATTGTTTCTGTAGAATCAGCCTCTGTCTTTGCACCAGGATGCATAATTCCACATGCTCTAAAAGCTATGCCTTTTTAGGTTTCTTCTCCAAATTTAATGATATATGAAGATAGCATACTTTTGTATCCCACATTGTGCTGGGTATGTAATAGCAGGTATTCAACAAGTATTAAGAATTTAATTGAGAATTTTATTATTTCTTTGGGTGTTTTCAGTATTATTCTGTTTTTTATTTTGCTAAAATGACATAACAAAGTTCCATTTGATTTAGAGACAGGGATGCTGAAGGACATTTCAAGATCAAAAAATAGTTTGGGGAAATAATGTGCTCCTAGTAGCAATCAACTTTGAAGTCAATGTACCCTTTGCAAGCTCTCTCTTGTTAAAATACAAGGAAACCTGTTCAAAAAAGTCCCAAAGTGCTTAACAGATAAATTCAGGGACTCCCTTGGAAGATATTACATGATTACTTGGTTGCTGACATTAAAGGCCTGGTGCATCTGTGGGTTAAGGAACACACACGCATGCACACACACAACACACACACAAGCACTATTGTTAAATGTCTTCTCTATGCCCTCAGGATATTCACAGAAGCATAGAACCAAAACACCGTCACCCCACATCTTCTAACCAAAGCAAGCAATTCAGTGTCTCTGATGTTGACAAAGTATCTCTGGAAAATAGCCCTTGTCAGCAATGTTACCTTCAAACAGGTTAGATGGCACAGACTTCTTGAGTCTTCTACAGAAATCTGGCCTAAAGCCCACAGTGCAAGCTGACAATCTCTTTTAACAGTTTCTAACTATACATTGGTTGGGACTTAATGTTGTAATTGCACTCTAAGCCTCAATTCGTTTCTGATATGATCCTCTGGAAGGCTGAAATCTTCATCTTAGAGGTGTTTGTATATTCATTCCAAAGCAAAATTGTTAACTTGGCATTATGACTTTATGACTTAGAACATAAATCTCCAAAAGCCAGGAAACTTGACATCACTGCTCCCAGAGCAATTATAACTTCACCCTTTGCACTTAAATAGCTTTTATTTGATTAGATATAGTCTGAGCTGATTTTTCATCAATATTTATATAAAATAAATTTCCTCAGATGGAAAAATGTGGCTGTTTTTTAATTGGCGTTTGTATTTGCTAACACCTAGTTGGCCAGGAATTTATAAAGCCATGTGTTTGATGAGGAAGGTTTAAGAGGATTTTAAAGTTGTAAATTCAGTTTCTGGTAAAGAAGGGTGAAGTGGAAGAAAATATGAGACTAAGTGCTTATAATTTTGCAGGAAGTAAAAAGTCCGTATTTTTCTTCAGTTCTGATAAAATAGCTAACCCACTTATCAGTGTTCTTCAAATTGATGTAGACATAAAAATTGAGAAACTTGTAAAAATGAAGAATATCTGATTGTACTTTCAGAGATTCTGATTCATTTGATCTATAATGTGGTCATTAATTTGCATTTTTACAAGTGCTTCAGTGATTATGATAAAAGCAGGTTAAGTAGATTTCTATTCTAGTAGGTACTAGTGTAATTACTTTTGTTGCCAAAATTTATATTTACTATATGTGAGGGCTTCCCACGTGGCACGGTGGTAAATAATTTTCACCTGCTAATGCAGGAGCTGCAAGAGATGTGAGTTTGATCCCTTGTTTGGGAAGATCCCCTGGAGTAGAAAATGGCAACCCACTTCAATGTTCTTGTCTGGGAAATATCATGCACAGAGGAGTCTTGGCAGGCTACAGTCCATGGTGTCACAGAGTTGCATATGACTGAACAACTGACCACACACAAACATGTGATCACAGTCTAAAAATGTATATGTCTACAAATGCTGTCTTTATGAACATATATACTGGCATATATATGTATGTGTGCTGGCTAAGTCATTTCAGTCATGTCCAACTTTTTGTGACCCTATGGACTGAAGCCTGCTAGGAGCCTGAAAGTGAAAGTGAAGTCGCTCAGTCGTGTCCGACTCTGCGACCCCGTGGACTGTAGCCTACCAGGCTTCTCCGTCCATGGGATTCTCCAGGCAAGAATACTGGAGTAGGTTACCATTTCCTTCTCCAGGGGAATCTTCCTGACCCAGGGATCGAACCCAGGTCTCTGGCATTGGAGGCAGACGCTTTAACCTCTGAGCCACCAGGGAAGACCAAGTACTCCTAAAGTCTACAAAATAAAAATTTCATTTCTTATTTTGATAATGGAGCTTGTGTGAAGAGCTATATATATTTTTTATTCATGTTCTAGGAGGGAATAAGAAAGTCCTGGTGAAATAATTCAGAAATAATATCACTTCTTGACTTTGTGTTTTAAAAACAAATCATATTGTTGTCATTCTATTGCTAAGTCATTTCTGACTCTTTTCAACCCCATGGACTGCAGTATGCTAGGCTCCTGTCTTTCCTTATCTCCCCAGGTTTGCTCAAATTCATGTCCATGGTGATGCTATCTAACCATCTCATCCTCTGCCACCCTCTTTTCCTCTTGCTTTCAATCTTTCCCAGCACCAGAGTCTTTTCCAAGAGTCGACTCTTTGCATCAAGTAGCCAAAGTAATTGGAGCTTCAATTCAGCATCAGTCTTTCCAATGAATATTCAAGGTTGATTTCCTTTAGGATTGAATGGCTTAATCTTCTTGCAGCCCAAGGGACTGTCAAGAGTCCTCTCCAACACCACAGTTTGAAAGCATCAATTCTTTGGCACTCAGCTTTCTTTCTGATCCACCTCTTATATCCGTACATGACTACTGGAAAAAACTATAGCTTCAACTAGATGGACCTATGTAGGCAAAGTAATGTCTCTACTTTTTAATATGTTTTCTATATAGGTCATAGCTTTTTTTCATAATTTCATGGCTACAGTCACAATCTGCAGTAATTTTGGAGCTCAAGAAAATAAAGTCTGTCACTGTTTCCATTGTTTCCTCATTTATTTGCCATGAAGTGATGGGACTGGTTGCCATGATCTTATTTTTTTGAATGTTGAGTTTCAAGCCAACTTTGTCATTCTCCTCTTTTACTTTCATCAAGAGGTTCTTCAGTTCCTCTTTGCTTTCTGCCATAAGGGTGGTGTCATCTGTGTATCTGAGGTTATTGATATTTCTGCCTGCAATCTTGATTCCAGTTTGTGCTTCATCCAGCCTAGCATTTCGCATGATGTAGTCTGCATATAAATTAAATAAACAGGGTGACAATATACAGCCTTGACATACTCCTTTCTCAATTTGAAACCAATCTGTTGTTCCATGTCCCGTTCTAACTGTTGCTCCTTGACCTGCATATAGATTTCTCAAGAGGCAGGTAACAAGGTCTGGTATTCCCATCTATTTAAGAATTTTCCATAATGTGTTGTGATCCACACAGTCAAAGGCTTTGGCATAGTCAATAAAGTAGAAGTAGATTTTTTTCTGGAACTCTCTTGCTTTTTCTATGATTCAACAGATGCTGGCAATTGGGTCTCTGGTTTCTCTGCCTTTTCTAAATCCAAGTTGAACATCTGGAAGTTTGCGGTTCACATACTGTGGTTACCCAGGTTATTAAGACCTTTTTGTATAGTTCTCCTATGTATTCTTGCGACCTCTTCTTAATCTTTCTTGCTTCTGTTCGGTCTTTAACATTTCATTTAGAAGAAATTAATTACATGAATTCTCTTTTGAGAGAAAACATCCAATGCCCATAACTCTCACGAGCACAATAAAGTTTGTAATTAGGTAGATCTGTGAATGTCTTGTCCAGAAAAGCCAGAGATTTCTCAGAGAAATGTAAGTGCTCCAGAATAAGACTTGTATATATTTTTTTTGTTGTTAAAGACTGCAGATGTAGAATTGCACTAATTATCAGCAAAGGTTTACAGTTTTTGAAAATGGAATTGTACTCTCTTTGGGCATTATACATATTGAACAAGAAAAAAAAAGGCTAAAGTGGTTAATATTCTTTTGTAAATTGCTACATACTTTCTATAAGACATTATAGTTTAGCTGATAGGTGTTAAGAGTAATATTTTGCATAAGTATTTCACAATATTGAATATATACTTCTCTGTCTATAATTAGAGCTCTAATTTTCTCAGAGAAAGATTAACCTTCAGATAATAATTAGAATGTATTTCTCAAAATTGCCAGAACACATACCCAGTCCCTTGATAATAAAAAAAACTGAAGACACACTGCCTCTCACACACACCCACAATCAACCCCCCATAGCTGCTTGAAGAAATAACAGTATATTTTTAGATAAAATATTAGCTATAAATATGTGACGTTTATAGCTTTGTTTGAAGTAAATATGAATTTGTAAAAATTATTTTTGTTTTCAGTTCAGTTCAGTCGCTTAGTCGTGTCTGACTCTTTGCGACCCCATGAACCGCAGCACGCCAGGCCTCCCTGTCCATCACTAACTCCCGGAGTTCACTCAGACTCACGTCCACTGAGTCTGTGATGCCATCCAGCCATCTCATCCTCTGTCGTCCCCTTCTCCTCTTGCCCCCAATCCCTCCCAGCATCAGGGTCTTTTCCAATGAGTCAACTCTTCGCATAAGGTGGCCAAAGTACTGGAGTTTCAGCTTTAGCGTCATTCCTTCCAAAGAAATCCCAGGGCTGATCTCCTTCAGAATGGACTGGTTGGATCTCCTTGCAGTCCAAGGGACTCTCAAGAGTCTTCTCCAACACCACAGTTCAAAAGCATCAATTCTTCGGCGCTCAGCTTTCTTCACAGTCCAACTATTACATCCATACATGACCACAGGAAAAACCATAGCCTTGACTAGACGGACCTTTGTTGGCAAAGTAATGTCTCTGCTCTTCAATATGCTATCTAGGTTGGTCATAACTTTCCTTCCAAGGAGGAAGTGTCTTTTAATTTCGTGGCTGCAGTCACCATCTGCAGTGATTTTGGAGCCCCCCAAAATAAAGTCTGACACTGTTTCCCCTCCTATTTCCCATGAAGTGGTGGGACCAGATGTTATGATCTTCGTTTTCTGAATGTTGAGCTTTAAGGTCTTTCACTTTCATCAAGAAGATTTTTGGTTTATGTCTATGCAAACAGCTACTCAATATAACTTTGCTGCTGCTGCTGCTAAGTCACTTTAGTCATGTCCGACTCTGTGTGACCCCATAGACGGAAGCCCACCAGGCTCCCCCGTCCCTGGGATTCTCCAGGCAAGAACACTGGAGTGGGTTGCCATTTCCTTCTCCAGTGCATGAAAGTGAAAAGTGAAAGGGAAGTTGCTTAGTCATGTCCGACTCTTCGCGACCCATGGACCGCAGCCTACCAGGCTCCTCTGTCCATGGGATTTTCCAGCCAAGAGTACTGGAGTGGGGTGCTTAGGAGAGGTAAACTATTAGAAACCAAATATAGGCAAAATTATTTGAATTTTTTATTTTTTTTAATCTAAGTTGAAAAGGAACAGTGTGGTCAGTCCTCACTGCTTTGCATGTCGAATGTTGGGGCTATGCTAGCATTTGAATACATTTGCAAGTCCTGTAGGAAGTCAGTTTCTCCTAGTGAAACATTTGGACAGAGTTTTAGGTTTTCATCCTTGTGTGTACTTTGCATGTCTTTCCTCCTGAAGCAGAAAATGAGCAGATCCAGGGTGAAGTGTCTAAATTAGACCAATTGTAATTTCCTTCAAACTAAATGGATGTTAATGATTCAGTGACCAAAATGTAGACTGTTGTAAGAAAATAAAGATGCGCTGCAAAATGCTACGTGCCTTTGGGCAATGAAGGATTTTCACTTGTGTTTTTAAGCTGATCCTCATGGGGAAGGGGAATTAGAAACTGCATTTGCTATATAATGAAATGTGAAGGTTGCTCTGATTTTCTGATTTATAAATCCATCTTTCTGAAATGAGGCTAAGTTAATTTTAGAGTAAAACTACCCATTCCAAGAATTAACAACATCCTCAAATATTTCTTTATGATTTAATTCCTTCAATTTACATATGCTATTATTTCTTATATTTACGCTTTCATCCTTTTATAATATTGCATTCTAAAATCACCTCAATTTCTACCACATAGAGCTCAATAATTTGAGTGTTTTCCACTTGTCAGAGCATTGAACCTTTCAATTATCCTACCAAGTAGTTACTAAAGTAAATTTTCCACTAGTTGGTAGATGATTCAGTCATGAATTTGGCATTTTAAACTGTGTCTTTTAATTATGACCAATGGCTTCTGCGTGATCTGATGTATATCTAATTCTGTCAGAGAGAGGGTGTGGGGCGGGAGGGTGGAGGTGGGGGTCGGGATTGGGAGTTCATGTACACTCATGGCTAATTCATGTCAATGTGTAACAAAACGAATACAGTATTGTAAAGCAAAACAAACTAAAAAATAAAAATTAATTAAAAAAAAAAGAAAGTTAGAAGCTGCTGGATGTAACATATTACTTTCATTTATAAGATGATTGTGGGTAGAGAAAACAATGGTGTATCTAAAGAGTTATATATGATTTTTAATAGTATTTAATAAATTATCACCTGATCTGGTGAAGAGGTGGAGAAAACTGAGAAAGAAGATGAAGAGGAGAGAAGAGAAAGGAAAAAACTACAATATTGGCTAAAGAATGATTCTTGAATGCTCCATACACCTCATTCAATTCCTACAGGGTTGCTTGAGCAGTAAACAATACTAGGCTATATTTTGCTATTATGCCAAACTGGATTATATATATATATAATAATCCGGAGAATGAGTGAACTTTGAGAATTTGAGCCCCATGTCTATAAATGACTTCTTACCAAAATGTAATGAGATAATCCTGTCTTATAGGAAGTCTGAACTTTTTTTTTGGCAGTGTACAAAACGTCAGTCCATTAGAATATGTAAAGAGAGATAAAGAATGCAAGTAGGTTTTTTTTCTGTACATATTAGTATGTGCTAACAATAATATTAATAATCATTTTTAAAGAAGCGGTTACCTATAGCTTAAAAAGGATTACTGAAATACTGCACTCACTGAGGGTCCCATGGTAGTCACAAAATGGTTTCAGTCCTCAAATATAGCCAAATTATCAGCATGTCTATTTACATGATATAACCTGACATACTCTCTACTGGGATGCGGGGTAAGAAGAGCTGGAGACCGCATCAGCTGAACCTCATCATGCTTTGCCAAAAGAAAACAACAAACTGTTCAACCTCAGAGACACAAAGCCTCTTTTGACTTCATTCCAAATCAGCTAAGCTCTTTGGCATAAAATAAACCTTTTCCCAGGCATTCTGTAACAACAGTCATTTCCCAGGTTTTTTGTAATCATAATTCTCCACAAGACCTCAGAAAGCTTAAAAAGTATTTCCAAATCTTTCCTAGAGGAATACATTTTTCTCTATATTCATTCTTGGGAGAGTGTACCTGCACATTTTGTGGAGGGTTTTTGAATTTGAAAGTAGTAAAGCCAAGCCTATCTGTTTTCTTTTCTTCTTCTTCTTTTTTTTTTTTAATACATAATACTCATCTTTCTTCCCATAATTTAAAGAATACAATTGCTTATTTTCAAAGCTGCTCTTTAAACAAGTCCAAATCATGGAATTCTAGAAATTTAAGCATCTTTTATATATCCGGGAAATATGCAGATAAGGGGATTGGTGGGCTTGTGTTACTACAGAAGTGAAATAAAGTCACCAGCCATGAAAACACAGGATAAAATGAACAACAAAGGGAAGCTGTGGCAGGATGACAAAGAGAAGTTGAGGGAGATTGTGATTATTTACCCTGGCAGAGAGGCCAGAGCCACGAGGAATGGGATGGAATGCTGAAACGTGAGCGGAAGAGAGAGGCTTGATAGAATGTGAGTAAAAAACATGTTCTGACAGAGAGAATTGGATTCAGAAGTACTGTCCTAAGGGAAATGGTGGAAAATCCATTACTCAGTACACGTGTAATAGGACAGGACTAAGCTCTGGAAACTTGTCGTAGGTAGTGATTCTGTATCGGTTCCCGGGGGAAAAGTGGAGAAGCTTTTGGTGTGATCTGATTTCTGTCACTGTTTTTGACCTGTCCCAAGTAACTTGACCATTTTTTAAGTTTATGTACATGGGAAACGTGAAATCCAGGGAACTTCTGATAAAAGAAAGATGGAGGAGGTACAATATGAAGGCCTTTACCATGACGGATGAGTCCAGATACGATTATCAGGAGGATGGGGGTAGGACGCAGTCATGGTCTGAGTCCCAGCAAACCAAGCAGTGCCCTGACCCTCCAGCATTGTATCCAGCCATTGCTGATGGGCCTGTCCCTCTGTGCTGGAAGGGAATCATTTCTGAAACAAACTCTGGCTTTTTCATTTGGCTGACATTTCCCTGATAGAAGGAGAGCTTATCATAAATTATAAGAAATAAAGCTGGAGAACCAATTTTCTCTTTACCTCTATTCCCCATGGACTGATAGGGCTAATGTTTCTCTTGAATGATTTGATACACTATGGTATAAAATACACTATTAATTTGTTTTATTAAATGTAACTTGAAGCCCCATTCTTTTTGAAATTGGAGGATAATTGCTTTACAATATTTATTGGTTTCTGCCATACAACAATGCGAATCAACCATAAATATACATGTATACTTAAGAAACACCATTCTGATTAGCCTACTCTAGCTGCAGAGTTCAACAGAGCATGCACTAAAAATGTCCAGTCAGATTCAGGAAGAACAAGGTAAGAGGCATGAAGAGGTGAGAATACCTCTTGTTGCTGTGTGACACTCAGCATCTGTCTTAATTTCTCGGAACTAGCTTTGTGAATATTTAAATTTGTTAGTGCCTAAGAGGATATCATGCAAAGATGGGCTCGATAAAGGACAGAAATGGTCTGGACCTAACAGAAGCAGAAGATACTAAGAAGAGGTGGCAAGAATACACGGAAGAACTGTACAAAAAAGATCTTCATGACCCAGATAATCATGATGATGTGATCACTCATCTAGAGCCAGACATCTTGGAATGTGAAGTCAAGTGGCCTTAGAAAGCATCACTATGAACAAAGCTAGTGGAGGTGATGGAATTCCAGTTGAGCTGTTTCAAATCCTGAAAGATGATGCTGTGAAAGTGCTGCACTCAATTTGCCAGCAAATTTGGAAAACTCAGCAGTGGCCACAGGACTGGAAAAGGTCAGTTTTCATTCCAAACTCAAAGAAAGGCAGTGCCAAAGAATGCTCAAACTACTGCACAATTGCACTCATCTCACATGCTAGTAAAGTAATGCTCAAAATTCTCCAAGCCAGACTTCAACAATACGTGAACCGTGAACTCCCTAATGTTCAAGCTGGTTTTAGAAAAGGCAGAGGAACCAGAGATCAAATTGCCAACATCCGCTGGATCATGGAAAAAGCAAGAGAGTTCCAGAAACACATCTATTTCTGCTTTATTGATTATGCCAAAGCCTTTGACTGTGTGGATCACAGTAAACTGTGGAAAATTCTGAAAGAGATGGGAATACCAGACCACCTGACCTGCCTCTTGAGAAATCTGTATGCAGGTCAGGAAGCAACAGTTAGAACTGGACATGGAACAACAGACTGGTTCCAAATAGGAAAAGGAGTACGTCAAGGCTGTATATTGTCACCCTGCTTATTTAACTTATATGCAGAGTACATCATGAGAAATGCTGGACTGGAAGAAACACAAGCTGGAATCAAGATTGCTGGGAGAAATATCAATAATCTCAGATATGCAGATGACACCACCCTTATGGCAGAAAGTGAGGAGGAGCTAAAAAGCCTCTTGTTGAAAGTGAAAGAGGAGAGTGGAAAAGTTGGCTTAAAGCTCAACATTCAGAAAACGAAGATCATGGCATCTGGCCCCATCACTTCATGGGAAATAGATGGGGAAACAGTAGAAACAGTGTCAGACTTTGTTTTTTTGGGCTCCAAAATCACTGCAGATGGTGACTGCAGCCATGAAATTAAAAGGCGCTTACTCCTTGGAAGAAAAGTTATGACCAACCTACATAGTATATTCAAAAGCAGGACATTACTTTGCCGACTAAGGTCCATCTAGTCAAGGCTATGGTTTTTCCTGTGGTCATGTATGGATGTGTGAGTTGGACTGTGAAGAAAGCTGAGCGCCGAAGAATTGATGCTTTTGAACTGTGGTGTTGGAGAAGACTCTTGAGTCCCTTGGACTGCAAGGAGATCCAACCAGTCCATTCTGAGGGAGATCAACCCTGGGATTTCTTTGGAAGGTATGATGCTAAAACTGAAGCTCCAGTACTTTGGCCACCTCATGCGAAGAGTTGACTCATTGGAAAAGACCCTGATGCTGGGAGGGATTGGGGGCAGGAAGAGAAGGGGAGACAGAGGATGAGATGGCTGGATGGCATCACGGACTCAATGGACGTGAGTCTGAGTGAACTCCAGGAGTTGGTGATGGACAGGGAGGCCTGGCGTGCTGCGATTCATGGGGTCACAAAGAGTCGGACACAACTGAGCGACTGAACTGAACTGAACTGAACTGAAGAGGATATCTAAAAATACTGTGTAAATAACTATTTGACACCATGATTAACATTTAGAAAGAGCTCAGTAACTGATATTTCCAACTTTAGAAACTTGCTCTCACTGGTTCACTAAGGACTTTATTTGAATTCATCTTATAAGCTGTTTCTTATAGGTAGTTCTCTCTCTGGTGTCCAGCTTTATTCACCTGAAAATCAAGGGTTAGGAAGAAAGATGGTACCAGTACATTTCAAGTTGTTATAAGATCGTAATCCTACATTTTGGATGGCAATATGGGTTAATATAATAAATTTGGAGGGTAATTTGTCAATGATCCAATTTTTAAGTACATATATTGTAAGTGCTAAAAATTCTTTTTAACCATGATTGACTTTTCAGAGGTCAAGTGTACTAGAAATATGCCTAACTATACTAGAAATAGTGCTAACGAATCTGCCTCTAATGCGGGAGACCTGGGTTCAGTCCCTAGCTTGGGAAGATTCTCTAGAGAAGGAAATGGCTACCCACTCCAGTATTCTTGCCTGGAGAATCCCATGAACAGAGAAACCTGGCAGGCTACAGTCTACGGGGTCTCAAGAGTCTGACACTACTGAGCAACTAGGCACACACCTAAAGCTAGTTGACTGTGGAGCCTTGTTTTGGCAAAGTAATTCCTATAACAACTATTTAATGAAACATATTTTGGGCAAAGCTGATGTGCAGAGTAAGCAAAATTTATGCATAAGTATAGAAGAACTCACACTTATGAATTAGCTTCTATATACCAGGTTCCCTGATAGATGGAATAAGGCATTACAATGGCTTTCAATAAGAATATGAAGGTACACATTGCTATATTTAAAATGTATAACTGACAAGACCTCCTGTATAGCACAGGGAACAGCTTTCAAAGTGTTGTGGTAGTCTGGATACGAGGAGAGTTTGGGACAGAATGGATATATGTATATGTGTGGCTGAATCCCTTTGCTGTCCCCCTGAAACTACCACAACATTGTTAATCAGCTATACTCCAATACAGAATAAAAAGTTTAATTAAAAAAAAAGAATATATGAATAATTGAATGAATGATCATGCCTCCTTTGATCTTCATAACAACCTTATGAAGTAGGTATTACTGTCCTATTTTTTTTTCTTTTTTTTAAAGTGAGGCTTCTAGAAGTTTCGTCTTCATTCCACAATTCCTCAGGGCTAAGTGGCAGATCCAGACTTCAGTCACCAGTCTGCTTCTATCTCTCCTCTATGCTCTTCTCATTATATGGTATTGGAGGTCCGATTGAGGCAGTGGGAGGCAGGGAGATAAAAAGATTCCATAGTCCTAAGAAACTGTCTAAGAATAGTTAAGAGGAATTTATTTAAAATGGTGAGCATAGAGTTAGTCTTCAGTCTTCGGTACACTTTGGAGGAATGTTGCACCTTAATTTTTTTTTAATGAATGGGGAAAATTACATCCCTTAACAACAGATAAACACATCAGAGTGATCATTTTAAGAAGTTATGAAGGCTGGAAAAATCTAAATAGAAAAGAGTAAATGTTCTAAACTCATTACATGAATTTAGATGAATAAATGGATAATGCAAGAGTAGCAGCCATTCATCCAGTGCCCTCTCCACCCCAGACAGATACTTTGTGTAATATCAGACAACTCAGTTTCTAGTAAATAGTTATACCTCTTCTTTAGTGATAAGTTTCACTGAAACACAGAGAGGATAAACAACTCTCCCAAAGTTCCTCAGTAAGTAAACCGAGGAGAAGTCAGTTCCAGTGAATTCCAAATTCCCTATGTATTTTATGACAATGTATTGTTATACATGGGGGAGAAGACCTTTCAAAGTGAAAGACAAGGAGAACCACTGTGATGTTATTACAAAAAAAAAAAAAAACAACTTCTGTGTTCTCATGGTTATGGACTTTAAGTGACACCTGAGTTTTCAGGGTCTGTGGGGAAGGTGTACATGTATGCATGAGAGAAAGAGGGGAGGAGAAGGCAAGGAAGGAGAGAATAAATGAGAGTAGGGAGAGAGAAGGGGAGGAGAGGGTTCCATTTTATGAGTATATTTATCATACATTGTTAATATTAATTTTGAAGGGAGATGGCCAATGACGCACTTTGTGAAAAGTACTAATTTAATAGCAGTGGATTTTCAAAGCTGGTATTTCTCTTTTGTGATTGTGGGTATTTCATTCAGAAGTACATCATGCATCTCAGCTCCCACATTTTAAATTAAATTTCCTTATTACTTTTTAAGTAGCTTGTCATGGATTATTGAGTATTTACTGTATGTTTATACTGTAATTCTCTGAAATGACATATAGTAATTGCTTTAGCTACTGCATCTGATGTTTAATTACTGTAAATGCATGTAAAGAAGTAATTAAATGGAAAAAGATAAACTTTTTTTCCAAAACTTCTTATTACAGATTAAGCAGACGATGTTTAGCTCTTTCTCTGATTTTTGGTAAAAACAAATAAACTCACGTGCAAGCAGAACGATTAGCAAGCTGCCAGGGATAAACTGATTTGATGTGACTTGCTCATCTGTTCCACTGGAGGTGCAGAAGTACCCTGAACCCTAGCATGAGCTGTGAACTCATGCTGTGCCCCTGTACCCTAAAGACAAGCCAAGGCTTTCCCTGTTCAAACATGTTCCTCTTCTACCTTACGATTATACTGCAGAATACAGGTGTGACATCTCAAGAAATTTTGGGTAAAATATGCCTCTACAAACTTCTGGTCTAGTTGTGCAGGAAAAAAAAAAAAGTCAATTAAAAACCATTACAAATGCCATACCCCCAAATTTTAACAAATACTTGATTCAGTTTTGCAGCATCTGGTTATTTTTAAGTGATTTGCAAATGAGTGGCCCCTTGGTGTTCTGGATGATGTAAACCACTCAGAGCACGAAATTAGTTGCATGGAGCTGGAGTAGGAGTAGGAGGGATGAGGTCTGTTTTATAACATCAAACACAGCAGCTCTATACTGGTTAGGCAATGCCAAAAGTTGTCAAATGGCCTTTTTCCACAGGAAAAAAGAATCACAGCAGGATGGACTTAGAGCAAGATCCAAAATTAAAGACTGCATTATTCCTCTCATCCTTCCAAGGGCAGGTGAACACAGAGGGATATTTTCAACCACTGAGATATTAATAAAGGCAGACACAAAGAGCCTATTGCAATCTTGCTGCTATAAAGTTTAAGTTGATCCAATCTTTCTTCTGACCTTTTGAATTGCCAATTGGAAAAACACACACAAATGGCCCTCAGCTGTGAAGCAGCTCAGTGAGCATTCTAGACAACCTGTGGTCATCCCCTTGAGCAAGGAATTTGAAAAGCGACAAGATCTGTACGCTGCCTCTCAGAGGATGCAACTTTCTGCTCCGTGGCTTGGTCTGGAAGTGCGTTTCAGCCTGCCCTCAGGTCTAAACCAGACTCCATTATTTATCTTTTTGGGGAGCCATTGAAATACTCTGTTACTGCCCTCAAGCTGCCAAATCTGATACTGCAAGCAGCCAACAGTTTGAATTTATCAATTGATTTCATTAATGTGAACAAAGTTGGCTTTTTGCCTCCATTTACAACTGGGGGAAATTAATATTAAGACATCAGGAGAAGGTATCCTTTGGCTCCAGTAAAGAATACGAATGGGGGAGAGGAATCCTTGGGATTCTGTAGCAGTGCTTGGCAGATTTTTAGATTTATAATCCTTCCTGCTTTTGCAGATGTTTAATATGTGAATTTTAATAAGAGCCAGCACCAAGTTGGAAAAGACCTTGAGGCTGGGAAAGATTGAGGATGGGAGGAAAAGAGGAAGGCAGAGGTTAAGATGGTTGGATAACATTACCGACTCAGTGGGCACGAATTTGAGCAAACTCTGGGGCATAGTGAAGGACAGGGAAGCCTGGCATGCTACAGTCTGTGGGATCAAAAGAATTGGAAACAACTTAGCGACTGAACAGCAACAACAGCAGCACCCAATTGTTCAAGTTTCCCTTCACCAACCCTGCTCTTCTGTTCTCTAAAGTAACCCTTTGAGCACGTTCTAGGAGAATATCATTTTTAAAACATTGCATTCTTATTAATATATCCTTTCACTTGTTTGTCCGTACGTTTGTTCATTTGTTCAGTCAAGTATCTTTTTTTCGCAATTTTATTGAGAAATAATTGGCACATATTATTGCACAAGTTAAAAGGCATACATCATGATGATTCAGTTGTGCCAGCACAGTGCTAGGAAGCGAATCATATTTTCTTTAAGGCTTACTTTCCCCAAAGACATTTGATCCAGAAAGCCATCTGTGAAAGGAGGACTTTCTGAGTAACTTAGCTGCACAGACTTGTTCTTGTATTCCTCTGCTGCTTGTTACAAAATGAAGTCAATGACATTTAACATGTAGGTTCAAGGTTAAAAGGGACATGTGAACATTAGGGTAGTCAACATTCTAGCTGATTTTTATCTATATTTTGTCAAATAACAGATATATACCTTGAATTTCTTAAAACTATGTGATGGCATTCGATGCATGTATCTTCATGGCAGGAAAACACCATTAGATAAATACTAATAGTTGCTGATGTTTATGTCAAGATCTCTGGTACTTTGCTTGACATGCTTATATTAATAACGTGTGTGTGTGTTCAGTTTCTCAGTTGTGTCCAACTCTTTGTAACCCCATGGACTATAGTCTGCTAGGCTCCTCTCTCCATGGAATTTTCCAGGCAAGAATACTGGAGTGGGTTGCTATTTCCTTCTCCATGGGATCTTCCTGACCCCGGGATCAAACCCAAATCTCTCATGTCTCCTGCATTGGCAGGAGGCTTCTTTACCACTGTGCCACCTGGGAAGCCCATATATAACTTGAGATATTTGTAGTTATGATTACAATATGTTTTATTATCGTTACAATTTTATAGACAGTCCCTGTTGGCTCAGACAGCAAAGAATCCACTGCCAATGCAGGAGACTTGGGTTTGCTCCCTGGGTTAGGATGATCCTCTGGAGAAAGCAATGGCTAGCCACTCTAGTAGCCTGGAGAATTCCATGGAGAGAGGAGCATGGCTGGCTTATAGTCCATGGACTCGCAGAGTAGGATATGACTGCGAGAGTCCTACCTACCTAGCCTATCCTATCCTAGTGAGTGACTAACACTTTCACTTTCAACTTGAAACAAAGAATAATTAAGCAACTTATGCAAGGTCACACAAATAGTACAGATGGGATCTGAAGCCAGAAAGATTAACCTCACATCTTGGATTCATAACCACTCTATATTGACTCTGGGAATAGGACTTAATAAAAGAGGCCAACCTTTTTGGATTTAGAGTCAATAAAATACCAGGATTTAGAGTCAATAAAGGTGGTAGCTGCAGATTTAAATAAATTTGAGAGCTAGAGGATAGTTACTTTACCCTTTTTTTTCCTCTGACCATCCCCCCGATACAGCGGCCCACACAGATCCACAATGAAAAAACATTTTTTCCATTTAAACTAAAACTGAACTTCGGTCATTAGACATTAATTTCTGCCTGTTACACTATAATAAGTTATTGGTAAGAGCAATATGTTATGCATTTTAATTAGGACAAACTGATTTTGAATTATTTTGATCCAATTGAACCAGCATTATTGAACCTATGCAGGATTATAGTCAGTGTACTAGGATCATTGTGTATGCACAGGAGCTTAGACACCCCCACAGAAACTCACATAAAGTCACCATTGTACCTTTACATTGCAAGCTTCCAAGAAATGTACAGCCTCACAAAGATCTAGGTTTAAAAGTGTATATGACTGAAGAGGAAAAATACTCAAATGTCAAGCAATATGTCACATTATGTGAATAGAGAAAGTCTCCTTTTGCTTGGAAATAATTAACATTCAGTTCAGTTCAGTTCACTTCAGTCACTCAGTCATGTCCAACTCTTTGCAACCCCATGAATTGCAGCACACCAAGCCTCCCTGTCCATCACCACTCCAGGAGTTCACACAAACTCAAGTCCATTGAGTTGGTGATGCCATCCAGCCATCTAATCCTCTGTTGTCCCCTCCTCTTCCTGCCCCCAATCCTTCCCAGCATCAGAAACTTTTCCAATGAGTCAACTCTTCGCATGAGGTGGCCAAAGTATTGGAGTTTCAGCTTTAGCATCAGTCCTTCCAAAGAACATCCAGGGCTGATCTCTTTTAGAATGGACTGGTTGGATCTCCTTGCAGTCCAAGGGACTCTCAAGAGTCTTCTCCAACACCACAGTTCAAAAGCATCAATTCTTTAGCACTCGGCTTTCTTCACAGTCCAACTTTCACATCCATACATGACTACATTAGATGGACCTATGCTGGCAAAGTTATGTCTCTGCTTTCTCATAACTTTCCTTCCAAGGAGTAAGCGTCTTTTAATTTCATGACTGCAGTCACCATCTGCAGTGATTTTGGAGCCCCCCAAAATAAAGTCTGACACTGTTTCCCCATCTATTTCCCATGAAGTGATGGGACCGGATGCCATGATCTTTGTTTTCTGAATGTTGAGCTTTAAGCCAACTTTTTCACTCTCCACTTTCACTTTCACCAAGAGGCTTTTTAGTTCCTCTTCACTTTCTGCCCTAAAGGTGGTGTCATCTGCATATCTGAGGTTATTGATATTTCTTCCTGCAATCTTGATGCCAGCTTGTGCTTCTTCCAGACCAGCTTTTCTCATGATGTACTCTGCATAGAAGTTAAATAAGCAGGGTGACAATATACAGCCTTGACATACTCCTTTTCCTATTTGGAAGCAGTCTGTTGTTTTGTGCCCAGTTTTAACTATTGCTTCCTGACCTGCATATAAGTTTCTCAAGAGGTAAGTCAGGTGGTCTGGTATTCCCATCTCTTTCAGAATTTTCCACAGTTTATTGTGGTCCACACAGTCAAAAGCTTTGGTATAGTCAATAGAGCAGAAATAGATGTTTTTCTCGATCTCTCTTGCTTTTTCCATGATCCAGCAGATGCTGGCAATTTGACTCTGGTTCTTCTGTCTTTTCTTAAACCAGCTTGAACATCTGGAAGTTCACAGTTCACATACTGCTAAAGCCTGGCTTGGAGAATTTTGAGCATTACTTTACTAGCATGTGAGATGAGTGCAATTGTGCAGTAGTTTGAGCATTCTTTGGCATTGCCTTTCTTTGGGATTGGAATGAAAACTGACCTTTTCCAGTCTTGTGGCCACTGCTGAGTTTTCCATTGGAGGAGTTTAAAGGGAAGAATCCTGGAGAAGGTGAAATTGCCATTGAGCCCTTAGAGACAGGTTTTTGACCAGTGGGAGGATGTATTATCAGTTATCAAAAGTTCCAAGAACAAGGTTAGGCTGAAGGTAAGGCTGGCACAACCCCATAGTTTCATTGCTTCTGTGTGTCTCATGTCTTATTTTCATAACGGATTATTATTCTTCAGTGTGCATCAGATGGGGACATTTGCAGACAGAGACCATTTTATGGAGTTTAACAGTCAATTGTTCTTTCCTGGTGGTTCAGCAATAATCTGTCTCCAATGCAGGAAAAGTGAGTTCATTCCCTGGGTTGGGAAGATCCCCTGGAGAAGGAAATGGCATCTCACTCTAGTATTCTTTTCTGGGAAATCCTATGTACAGGGGACCCTGGCAGGCTACAGTCCTTAGGGTTGCAAAGAGTTGAATATGACTTAGCGACTAAACAACAACAATGACAACAGCAGCAGCAGTCAGTTACGTGCTTATGGAAAGGATGTGGAAGACTGCAGAAGTGAGCTCCAGAGTGAGGCCTCCAAGGCTGACTTCCCAACAATCCTGTGGAGCTGGTCTTCTCAGCATGTTTCTCCTGCTCCACTAAAGATATAGGGACACATAAAACTGCTGGCCCCACGTTAGCTATGACCTGGAATTAGGTAACTGTTTCCACATTTGTTGAATTCAGCATCACGCCTTGCCAGCCATTCTTCACTCAAGCCAATAGAGTTTTCTCAAGCACTACCTTTCTTTCTATGTAACTCAGTTCTGAAAAAAAAAATACGATTCTTAAGAGGGAAACTTAACTAGAAGAACCTAGTTGCAGTTGAAAGCCTGCTACGCAAGGGATTCTGGGAAATGTGGTTTTTCCTTTGTAGCATCTGATTATGGGACGGGTCATGAAAAGAAACTGGAACAGATGCAAAACATGTCAGTCTACTCTGTTTGTCACCTCATCCTTATCACTGTCTGAGAAGTCATCATGGCAGTTGAAAAAGGGCTACTTTGGAGAATCTTCTACAGAGTGGAGTGGGAGGAGATATCTATAAAATAGAGATGTCACCTGTCATAGGAGACATGGTTAACTGAACCTTGCCCTTTTCTCCCTGAGCTCCAAAATGCACCTTCTAAATACTTGTCAACCAATTACCAAAGAATTGGTCTCAAAGTTGATCAGCATCTATTTGGGATTCCTGGCCAGGGACAAGAAATACAGGAAGATAAGCCCGAAGCACCAGCATATAATACAGAAGAATTACAAGTCCTGGGGGGGGGCAAATTGAGACTAAAATGTGTCTCTCACCAATTTGTTTAAGGCTAACCCCAGAAAGAATTGTTACAGTTTAAATCACTAAAATTATTTATACATTCCTCAACCAAAGAGCATTATTTCTGAGATGCTGGCTAAAACTTTTATCCAGCAATAGAAAAAGTAGCATTATGACCTAAAGAGAGCACATGCATCTAACTTAACTATGCCTGCATAATTGCTGGCAGTGAGCTGCCTTCCTGCAATTAGGGCTCATCAGCCAGGCTGGCGGATTCCCAGCATATGATGCTGGAGCATTCCATTGAGCCTACAGAGAGAGCAGGGGCTGGGTGACATTGTCAGGCCTTTTTCATTTGAGTTACAAGTGGAGCTGCGTCTGGTCCATGTGGATAATTGTTTGTTTGCTTTTTGTCACATTTGGAACCAACGTAAATAAACCCAATCTGTAAACGAGAAAGCAAAGCCCAAAGCACCTGGAGTGTTTTGATGGAACTCAGTAAACTGAAAGCTTGTTGGCAGCTGTGAGGGAGAAAATACATATCCTGCACCAGTGGGAATAGGGGAAAGGATTGAATGGTCACTCTCTGATACTGCTCCATTTGTAATTTTCTTGAGAAATAATAAGGATCCATTAAGATACAGTCCCTGGAAAGGAAGGAAATGTTGATCTGCATTGGAAATGATATTTAATTACTCCATATGAAATGCAAAATATCTGCCTTTAAAAAATGAGTTGGCATAAAGTAGTTTGCTTCAAAAGGGAAATAAATTGAGAGGTTTATGTTGATACAGAATGCAGATTCATAATAAAACAAAACCTTCATTTGTGAGAATGTGCCACAGCATGTCTAGAATAAAGCGGTGTGTCCAGAACTCCTATATGGTGGGGCATGGGCTTAGGCAGGGAGCTAATTGATGATGAATACAGGGGACTTCCCTAGGAAGAACATTTGCAGAACTATTGACATACATAAGTTTAAAAAATTTAAAAAGCATTTTTCCATATGAATGAAGTAGAAGAGAGAAGCATAAGTGAGCCACTTTTCTCCCTTCCTCCTCTACAACTGAACATCCTTTTGATACTGTCAGTGCTAGTGACTTTTTGTTTCTGGATAGCTTGAAAATTTGATAAAATCTCAGATTGTGTCAAGTTTCTCTCTGGAAGTTTTGGCCTTTCATTTTGCTGACTTTTGCCCTCTCCACTAGAAGGTCTGTATTCCTTAATATTCAGAAATACAATGCCCATTTAACTCCCTGTCTTCATCCCTCCTGAAATATTCTGTCTTCTGGAAATCGTCAAATACCATCTCTGTGTGCCCTGTTGTGAATTTTTAACTACAATATTTCTCTGAGAAGTATTTCTAGTTACAGTAGGAACTCTGAATGATAAAAGTTGTTTTCATATTCTTACTGGTATTACCTGTTCCCTCTTTCCCTTCCACAAATCCTGTTGAGCAAACATGCTGTCCTCTGAAGTTACAGTGAAAGTAAGGTACAGACACTGTCTTCAAGGAGATCATAATCCATCAGAGAAATCTGTGGTGAGCGCTACAAATCGGCTGGAGTTGGGTGCTCAGAGAGGGTAGGGAAGCAATGCTTTATCCTGCCAGGGGCATCTTCCAGAAAGTGCTATCTCAACTGGAACTTAGACTGAGCAAGATGAATGCAGTGAAGAAGGGAAAGGACAGAGAAAAGACGGCACAGTCTGAGGGCAAACAATGCAGACGTGAGTGTTTCACTTTAGCTACAGCCCGGGGTTCCGCAGAGGAGACCATGGGAAGCTCAGATGTTAGCTTAGATAAGGGCTGCATTAGGAAGGGTTGCATGTACTTTCTTGACAAGTTCTAACTGTTTTGTAGTTGCTGGTTGTTGATGTTCTTTTTTTTTCTTTTTATTTTCATTTTTTATTGAAGTATAATTGATTTGCAGTATTTCATATGTATAGCAAATATGTGTGTGTGTGTGTGTGTGTGCGCGCGTGCGCGCGCGCGCCCTCGCCAGCGAAGTTGCTTCACTCCTGTCTGACTCTTTGCGACCCCGTGGACTGTAGGCCACCAGGCTCCTCTGTCCATGGTATTCTCCAGGCAAAAAATACTGGAGTGGATTGCTATGCCCTCCTTCAGGGATCTTCGCGACTCAGGGATTGAACCCATGACTCCTGAAATATATATATTTCAGATTCTTTATACATTATTATAAGATATTGAATATGGTTCCCCGTGCCATATAGTAGATCCTTATTGTTTATCTATATTTAACAGTTCAGTTCAGTTCAGTTCATTTCAGTCGCTCAGTCATGTCCGACTCTTTGCGACCCCAAGAATCACAGCACGCCAGGCCTCCCTGTCCGTCACCAACTCCCGGAGTTCACCCAGATTCACGTCCATCGAGTCCGTGATGCCATCCAGCCATCTCATCCTCTGTTGTCCCCTTCTCCTCCTGCCCCCAATCTCTCTCAGTATCAGGGTCTTTTCCAATGAGTCAGCTCTTCGCATGAGGTGGCCAAAGTACTGGAGCTTCAGCTTTAGCATCATTCCTTCCAAAGAAATCCCAGGGCTGATCTCCTTCAGAATGGACTGTTGGATCTCCTTGCAGTCCAAGGGACTCTCAAGAGTCTTCTCCAACACCACAGTTCAAAAGAATCAATTCTTTGCTGCTCAGCTTTGTTCACAGTCCAACTCTCACATCCATGCATGACCACTGGGAAAACCATAGCCTTGACTAGACGGACCTTTGTTCAGTTCAGTTCAGTTCAGTTCAGTTCAATCACTCAGTGGTGTCTGACTCTTTGTGACCCCGTGAATCGCAGCACACCAGGCCTCCCAGTCCCAAATTCCATTATTTATCCCATTCCTCCCTTTCCCCCTTGGTAACTATTTGTTTGTTTTATATGTTTGTAAATATATTTCTGTTTTGTAAGTAAGCTCATTTGTATCATTTTTTTTTTAGATTTCACATATAAGTAATATCATATATTTGTCTTTCTCTGTCTGACTTACTTCATGTGATATCTCTAAGTCCATTTATGTTGCTGCAAATGGCATTATTTAATGCTTTTTTCATGGCTGAATAATATTCCACTGTCAATATATACCACATCTTCTTTATCCATTTATTTGTCAACATTTAGGTTGCTTCCATGTCTTGGCTATTTTAAATAGTGCTGCTATGAACATTGAGGTGCATATATCATTTCAGGTTTGAGTTTTCTCTGGATATTTGCCCAGGAATGGGATTGCTGTATCATACAGTAACTCTATTCGTATTTTTTTTTAAGGAACCTGCATACTGTTCTCCATAGTGGCTGCACCTATTTCACCAATTTACATTATCACCAACCATGTAGGAGGGTTCTCTTTTCTCCATATCCCCTGCAGCATTCGTTATTTGTAGACTTTCTGACGATGGTCATTCTGACCCATATGAGAGAGTATCTCACTGTAGTTTTGATGTACATTTCTCTAATAATTAGTGATATTGAACATCTTTTCCTGTGCCTATTGTCCTTCTGTATATCTTCTTTGGAGAAGTGCTTATTTACTCTTCTGCTCATTTTTTGATTTGGTTTGTGTTTTGTTTTGTTGTTTTTAGTTGAGCTTCAGAGCTGTTTGTATATTTTGGAGATTAATTTCTTGTCAGTCAGTCACATCATTTGAAAATCTTTTCTCATTCTCCATAGGTTGTCTTTTCATTTTGTTTATGATTTCTTTTGCTGTGTAAAAATTTGTAAGTTTAATTAAATCCCATTTGTTTATTTTCGTTTCTGTTTCCATTACTCAAGGAGAAGGATCCAAAAAAATATATATATTGCTTGTGATAAATAGTGTCCAGACTGTTTTCTTCTAGGAGTCTTATAGTGCCCAGTCTTACATTTAGGTCTTTAATCCATTTTGAGCTTATTTTTGTACATGGTGTTAGAAAATGTTGCAATTTCATTCTTTTACTTTTACATGTAACTGTCCAGTTTTCCCAGCACCACTTATTGGAGATACTGTTTTTCTCTCCATTGTGTATTCTTGCCTCCTTTGTCATAGATTAATTGGACATAGGTGAGTGGGTTTATTTCTAGTCTTTCTGTCCTATTCTATTGATCTGTGTGTCTGTTTTGTTTTAAAAAGAAGGTGTTGGGAATCTCTTGAAGGATTCAGATCTGGGGAATAACTGAAGAACTTTATTTTGATTCACTCTCCTCCTAGTACTGAAATTCCTACCATCACACCCCCTTGTTTGTGTAGAGAGGCACTTCTTTCTGTAGAACAACAGGGGGCATCAGACCAAAAACAAAGGTGTTGTGACTGATTATCTTAGGGACACCCAGTTGAAAACAGGGATAAACCAGTTTCTTTGCTAAAGCTTCCCTGATAGCTCATTTGGGAAACAATCCACCTGCAATGGAGGAGACCTTGGTTCAATTCCTGGATTGGGAAGATCCCCTGGAGGAGGGATAGGCTACCCACTCCAGTATTCTTGGGCTTCCCTTGTGGCTCAGCTGGTAAAGAATCTGCCTGCAATGCAGGATCCCTGGGTTGGGGAGATCCCCTGGAGTAAGGGAAAGGCTACCCACTCCAGTATTCTGGCCTGGAGAATTCCATGGACAACAGTCCTTGGGGACGCAAAAAGTCAACACAACTGACAGAATTTCGCTTCACTTTGCTAGAGCAACTCAGAATCTTTATTGTGCTGATGTACATGACATTACTCCAAAAGAGGAGATTTACAATGAAATGAAATTAGAGGAATTAATTTTCTGAGGAAAAACACTTTGAAAGCTATTCTCTCCAGACTCCTCTTTAGAAACCCAAGTACTTTCTTTATCTAGAATTTTTAACTTGTTAGATCAGAGAGAAGTGAGATTCCAAAAGATAACTTTTATGTTTTAAACTTGAAATAAGAAAAAAATAGATAAATAAACCCAAGGAGTGAGGAATCATGAAATCTCTGTATACCCACCTCCACACTCAATAACTGTCAACATTTTGAGTGTGGAGATGGGTATACAGAGATTTCATGATTCCTCACTCCTTTGGTGAGTGATAAATTAACTTCCTTCATTTATCACTCACCTTGTAAAGCAATTTGCTCCTCAGGAAATGTCTGCTAGTCTCACTTTTAGTGATGCAAAGATTGATCCCTGGTTCAGATGGCGGTTGTGTGATCCTTCTATCTACAAGTTCCCATTAATCGGTTAGTACTACTGTTTCACTTAGTTATAGTTCTAATATCTTATTAGTAGTTGAAAGATGGTTATTTCCTCTTTCTACCATTTCTTCTAGAATGAAATCTGTAACATAAATTTTTCCCAATCTTATCTTATACAGTCTCTGCTTTAGACGGGGCTCCACCATTTTTTTCTAAGTCCTGATTCACTTTATTAGAGAACTCTGTCTCGGCAGCAAGAGTGTTAAGGTGCTTATAGGGTTCCTCTACACCCATAAGCAGCCTTTTAACCTTGTTATTATTAGATTTTAGTTGATCACTTTTGTTTCTTTCAGCAAAAAAAATAAGAAAATGTATGCATGTATCTCTATTTTCTATCTTTCTGACACCAAAGTGGCATGGGACATTCAGTATTCTACCTTATTCTCTGTTTTCATCACTTAATAACCTGTTTTTTGTATACTTTTTCATATCAGTACATAAAGAGCTCTGTATGCATTTTCCCAGTTGCTTAGTATTCTGTACTGTGAATAGTTTATTCAGTCATTTCCCACTCAATGGACATTTCATTTTTTCCTATCTTTTGCTTGAACTAATAACATCACAGTATATAACCCTTTAAATGAATCATTTTGTATTTGTGTTCAGGATGACTTTGGGTTGGATTCCAAGAAGAGGATTATCGAGTCAAGTGATATCTGTATATACAGTATTACTAAATGTTTTCACATTCCCCTTGGGGAACCCACAGAGATTTTGCCATTTTGTATTCTTACCATCAAAGTATGAGCAAGCCTTTTTCCCCACAGTCTCAAAAGCAGAATACGTTGTCCACAGCATAGAAATTCGGTGATGTGATGGTTGAGAAATGGTAATTCAGTGAAGTTTTCATTAACATTTTTGTTGGTGTTATTGTTATTTTGAATGAACTTGAACATCTTTTTAACGAAAGGGTCACATGCATGTCTTTTTTCTGAAAAACTGCATGTTCATAAGTTTGGGGGAAGGAACATTTAATAAAGGAGGAGGAGAGAGTTAAGTTTGAGAGCATGGCACCTTTACCCCTCCCCTGCTGTTTGAATTGGAGAGAAGGACAATTAGGGGACCTTGACCTCAAGGTGGACTGTCAGTAACCAGGCAACAGATAAAGGTTGTCAAAGCTCTGGAGAGTGCCATGCTTAAAGAGTAAAATTCCATCGGCGAAACTGCCCAATCTCTAATCATTTTTGATGGTCCTCTCTTTCACAGAGCACAGAATTTGGAGGCAGGATAGGGCTTTTGAGTCCTTAAAATCCATCTCGTTTCTTTTACACATAAGCTAAAGTAGTGAGTCGACTCACCCTCTTGATCAGTTTCTTGTCTGTGTTTTCCAAGAGCTGACCCTTCCCCTCTCCTCCACAACTGGGTCCACAGGGGTAATTAACAGTATTTTTTAGCTTTTCTTGGGTCAAACAAGAAATACATAAGATAAACTTATCTCTTTCCTAGGATGGTAGTATTTCCTATCTATACCAGTTAAATATTCACACCTCTTTATGAATATAAATCTTTAAAAGTGTCACTCCTCCCAATTCTAAATACCTAGAGATTCCTATTATCTCCTAGTGGTTGACTTGTCATACACTTTACCCTTCATCCAAGAGGAACAGGTTAATGAAATTTACTACTTTTCATTGCATTGGTTATCATGTGTTACTAAATGTCAGGAAGAATGAAGAACACTTTCACTTGTTTCAGCTGTATGAATGTAACAACTATAACACTTCATAGAACAATATATTTGAGGGGATTGGAAATCTAGTCACTGTAATCTAGGAGATTATGATCTAGTTGGGAAGATGAGATATCTGAAGGAAAATTTTGCGATGCAACACAGAGGATGACTGTCATCACAGATGCTGTGAAGTTAATAAAGATTAATGCAGAGCAATATAAGGGACTAGCAACTAGAGAGTGGAAGTTAAGGAGTTAGGCATATATTTAAAATGCATCTGCATGACTTATCTGTGTGAGCCTCATCTGCAAGTGGATATTAAGCAGAATATTCTCCTCAATAGTCTTCTATGAAGCTTCAATAAAAGTATCTCACAGTGAAAGTTCAATAAGTGTTAGCCATAACTATTAATGTGGCTTAGAGAATTTTTTTAAAATGGGGATGGGGGTGGGAAGACCTGAGAAAAATTGTTGGATTCAATCATCAGCAAGTCTCAGGTGACTTTCCAAGGGCAGCTTCCGCCAACTGGAAAGGAAAGGCAGGAAGGCAAAGTGCAGCAGGTTAAGGGGTAAATAGGCAATAAATACTTGCCATGAAGAAATCAATAGAAGCAGAAATCAATACAGCCAAGGAAGTTCATCCATTTCAGACTTGGAGAGAGAAAGTAAAATAATAATATAAAGTAAAATGGTAATGTGGTAAAAACAGGTTTTCTCTCTTATAAGGAAAGGGTGATTCTTGAAAGCAGAGGGCATTTAACTGGTAGGGGTGAGAGAGCAGGTTCTGGTGAGACAGAGGGTGCTTTAGGTTAATGCTTTAGAGTCTTGAGTGAAACTAGAGGGAGGCTCAGTCTTAAGAGCAGCATGCCATCAGATTTATATCCTGCAGGATCAAGGGCATTTCCTTACTAGACAGAGTAGCTTCCCACTATATCTAAAGCTAAAGGACCATAAAGAGTCATATGACCAGACTAAAGGTTGCTCAGGGATATGGCATTAATGAATTAAGTTGCAGGACCTTAGAATGTGTTTAGCTGTCATTTGAGCAAATGATTTTAAGTAAAGTTTAAGTCCCTTATGGCCTGCTGCTGGAAATGTAATTCACATCAGCAGAGAAAAACTAAGTATGGCAGGTATCAAATATGACTATTTATGCCAAACAGATGTATTTAAGCTACATAAGAATAATTATGTTTTATTTCTGGCTTCTATACAAAAAATGGCCTTCAACAGAAAATCTCATGTTTACTCTTCAGCAACATTTTTATGTCTTTACAAAGAGTTTGAGAGACTTGGAGTATCATTTTCTTTCATGTCAAAGACCTATTTTAAAGGCAATTATAAAATATAGTAGCAAGCAGATGTCCATTCATCTAGGCTGTTGTGATGAGTCAAAACAAATCTATCATAACAATTGTATTAAACTGTGTAATCTGCTCAGTGAAGTGAGTAAAATATATGGATTACAGACAGTATCCAGAGGGCCATGATTAAAGAAGTTATAAAGACAGAACAATAATAGCCTTGCATGGATAAAAATGTGAAGTCTTTGGAACCATATAATAAATACGATTCTGGGTTACCACTGAGGACTTTTTTTAACTTCTCAAATCTTCTGTTTACTTATCTCTGAGATGGAGCTAATACTCCATAGCTTTCAAGATTGATTAGATAATTAAAAAAAGTGAATACAAAGTGTCTAATATACTATGTAATGTAATACTTCTTAAGAACTGCTATGAATTCCTATTAGTACTCCTATTATTTCATTTATTTATTCTGTAAATTTTAATCTCAGCTCTATCTAAGGGTGCAAATTCCATGGGATGCCATCAATGCTATTTGGAAAAATTGCTTTGGGACAATATCATTGAGGAGAGACATAATGCCCCCAAGTGAGTTTAAACCTAGTTCTCTCTACAGCTCTGGGATAGGTGACTAGTTGTCCGGTCAAGTATGGACATCCTGGTTGGAGTATTTAGCTCACATGTAATATAAAAACATGCCATCTTTTAAAGAAGCATCATACTACAGAACTGCACTTAGGCACTAAGACTGACTGAGGAAGGGAAGACTTATTCCCTAGTTTATTCATACAGAGTTAGGCCTTTAGCGAACTGGCCTGTGTATCCCCATTAATGATGGAATGTTAATTCCCCTTTTTCTTGTTTGAGCATTTGTGTTTAAATTGGCACGTGATTATGAGAAAATATTCATTTCCAGTACTTTGGCTGGTTGAAACAAACAGGATTGGCAACATCTGGCAACAAGGCTCATGATTTCAGAAGGGTTTTGTGTATGACCTGACTTTAAATCATGTTTCAGTTATTATAGACAGATACATCTTCTGAAAATTGAACACGCACACACACATTTTCAAATTTCTTGTAGACCTATTTTCAAGCATGCCTAAATATCAAATCTACATCTCTTAAGTGATAATTAGAAAACTCATCTGCCAAAGATATTCCTGTGGAGATATACTGCCAAGCCAAAAATAAAAAGAGTAAACATTAGAGGCTTTTTTTTTTTTTTAACTGCTAAGGTCCCAGAAACAACAATCTTATCTCTAAGTCTATGACATAAGCAAATTAATCTGACTTGCGTGTTAACTGAACAGAGAATGGGTTTGGATAGCTCTGGCCATCCCAAGTGAAAATTAGATTAACAATGTGGCTAAAAGAGAGAAGAAAGTATGTTTAAATAGTTTTAAATGTTAAAGAGTAAAAGTAATGGAAATCGTACAGAACTGTCTTTAAGTAAAAAGTAGCTACTGTTCTATCACAGTGATATAATACATTATAAAAGTATATAGCCTAACTTGATAAAACAACAGGGTTAAAAGTCTGTTTTTCTGGAACAGGTATAACTTTGGATCTTAGACACTCTTATGGATCTATAACAGCCATGAAACTATTCATTGGTCACTGTAGCTAGAGCTTAACATAAGTCAGGAATGTGGGTGACTGATGAAATGCCTACATATTTTACCTTGTGCTGTGCTTGCCTACATGTTTAATTTATGTAGAGCCCTTTGGGGAATATTGACTATATTTGCCAAAGACACGTTTTTAGAGTTCATCATGTCTTTTATCAGTGCTATCACTTACGGAAGTGGTGTGACTGTTATATCAATATTTTATATAAACATAGGTTGTTTCCAATGATAAAAAGAATTTTATTCCCTGAACCTGAGCTTCATTTTGATTTTATTTATCTGAGGAATGCTTAGTATTCCACTGAGTTTCAAACTGAATTTATTTATTTTTTTCACATATAAACACCTTTCTAAAATCATTTTTTTTATCATCTTCTAGATTGACTCCCACCATGAGCACCCCTACCCTTTCCTCCCTAAAAAAAAAAAAAAAAAAAAAACGCCATATATCAAGTAAATTTCAATCTGCCTTGGTAAGCAAAAGCAAATTTAATAATTAAAAGAAAAAAAATTAACTCAATTCTCCCAGTGTGTTACCTTTGAGAAAAAAAACACTAATGTGAATTCCTATTTCCTTTGATGATTTAATCTCAGAAATCATGCAGTGTCACCTCTGTTTTATTTGACATTTTTTAAGTTTGGGAGAGAAAATTAAAGGGAAGAGAACACAGACTCCATGTTTTAATGAAGAGATGTTGATGTTATGGTTGTTAGACATACATGTGGGATGGTTTACATGTTGGTTCAGACATTTTTGACAAAATACTGTCTGCCACTCCAGGGTTTCCAGTTTGCTAAATTTAAACCTTCACTTTCCTCCTTGGCTATTACCCTCATTCAGTGCATAATCGTCACATCATATACAGTAACTGCTTAGGGGGTCAAAAGGCCATTGTTTGATACCAATCTTCCTACTCTTACTACAGATTTAATTTCCATATAGTATTAAATGAGGGCTAAATGAAGGAATATATTTATTGTGAGTAGCATAATGTGCAATATAAAGTTCTTCTTACCCTTAGTAAAAATCTATTAGTTTGAACCATGCAAAATTACCATCTTAGAAGTTAAAAATGGCCAAGTATTGGCCATTTCATTTTGTCTGGTCTAACATATTTTAAATGGATAAATAATTGAGAGCATATTTTATTCTATTGAATCATCAAATATCCTCAAATTGTAAAGAAAATATGTCTTTAGCTACTTTTAATTTTAAATAGAGACTACTTTTGGATCATTGGAAAAGACTCTGAGGCTGGGAAAGATTGAAGGCAGGAGAAGGGGACGACAGAGGATGAGTTGGTTGAATGGCATCACTGACTCAA
Organism: Aepyceros melampus; assembly: GCA_006408695.1. NCBI lineage: Eukaryota > Metazoa > Chordata > Mammalia > Artiodactyla > Bovidae > Aepyceros > Aepyceros melampus. Next base: position 46,592 of record SJXQ01009485.1, on the reverse strand, counting down.
TGGACATGAATTTGAGCAAACTCTAGGAGTTGATGATGGACAGAGAAGCCTAGTGTGCTTCAGTCCATGGGGTCACGGAGAGTCGGACACAAATGAGTGACTGAACTGACTGACTGATTTATGGACTTGCTGCTGCTGCTGCTGCTGCTAAGTCGCTTCAGTCATGTCCAACTCTGTGCCACCCCATAGATGGCAGCCCACCAGGCTCCCCCGTCCCTGGGATTCTCCAGGCAAGAACACTGGAGTGGGTAGCCATTTCCTTCTCCAACGCATCAAAGCAAAAAGTGAAAGTGAAATCGCTCAGTCATGTCCGACTTTTCGCGACCCCATACATGGCAGCCCACTAAGCTTCTCTATCCATGGGATTTTCCAGGCAAGAGTACTGGAGTGGAGTGCCATTGCCTTCTCCGAACTTATAGACTTAAGTAATACTAAAAAATAAAATAAAATAAATGTGGTTGGAGGAATTGCCCATTTGCCTTTTAGTTCCCCCAATCCATTCCTAGTATAGGATGATTGATAATTCAAAAGTGTATAAGAGAACCCCTTCTATTCTTATTATTCACATTTTTAATTGGGCTAAAATTGATAGTTTATATGTTAGCTAGATACAGAGAATTCATAAATTAGCTACTTTTTCACCTGTTCCTTTCTTCTGCCTCCAAAATTAAAAAGTTTCCAAACAACTTGTCTTTTCTCTATTAAAGCTTTTTCCTTCTTTACATTTTTTGGAGATCTGCACCTCAGTGCCTAAAAGGTCAATCATTAGCTCAGTTTTCTCCATTCTTGGCATCAAGATTTGAGCTGGTATCTTCAGAAGTGACAGATCATCCCATTAATTTGTTGTCCCTCTCTGGCTCTCTGCCCAGTTTTACACATTTACAATGATTCATGGAACTGAAATATTCCACATTATTCAGCACTGACAAATCATTGTCTCAGCAGATTATACGTCTAGTCTCCCATCAGTCCAAATGAGTTTATATAATGAAGCATCTCCAAAGCTTCAGTCTAAACCATGTTAAGGAAAGGTGCAGAATTCACAAAGTTATATTGGAAACATACTCTAAAGGCAGGAAGTTTCTCCCTCCAGAAAATTTTTTTCAAGAGTGAAAGGAAGAACTGACATGTAAAATCAGATAATTGAATTCTTAAAAAAAAAAAATAAGAAAAAAGTACAAATATGGAAAAATGAAAAAATTATACATATCATTCTTTTTTGATACTTTGGTGTGTTTCTAGTTACATTGCTGCTGGTGGTGCTGCTGCTGCTGCTAAGTCGCTTCAGTTGTGTCTGACTCTGTGTGACCCCATAGACAGCAGCCCACCAGGCTCCCCGTCCCTGAGATTCTCCAGGCAAGAACACTGGAGTGGGTTGCCGTTTCCTTCTCCGATGCAGGAAAGTGAAAAGTGAAAGTGAAGTCACTCAGTCATGTTCGACCCTTAGCGACCCCATGGACTACAGCCTACCAGGCTCCTCCCTCCATGGGGTTTTCCAGGCAAGAGAACTGGAGCCATTACAGTTACATTGAGATGTGATTAATTACTTAAGATCATCTTTTCTGTTGCATTGATATGGCATCCCATCATCAATGAACAAAAGAGAAATAAGATACAAGGATGTAATTTATACTATAGGGAATATTGCCAATGTTTTAGAATAATTTGTATGGACTATGATCTATAAAAATATAAAAAACATTATGAAATTAATATATTGTTAGTCAACTATACTTTAGTTTAAAAAAGAGTCACATTGGTGCATTTAGAAGTGAGTAACTGCCCCACCTCCTCATCCCCCTGAAAGATCACAGCTCATTATGATCATTTCTTGGGGAAGTTTGTCATATCTGTAGTTTTTTTCACTCAGCACTCCTAGAGAAACAAACTGAACAGTAATAATTTCAGTTAATTACATTTAGGATGATCACCATTTCACCTTGCCCAGAATGTTCTTCTTTAATCCTGTTATTCCAGCAGCCTCTCCTTTCACTCTCAGCAGTATCCTGGTATGAACAATAATGTATAAGGTCCTCCTGTCCTTGAAAATTATATTATCATCTTCCTGCTTTGGAGCAGATAAATAGACAGAGATTCATTTATAACTAAAGTAGATTAGATGCCTTCAATTAAATGGATCTTTGCATTGCTAGTGGAAAATCAAAAAAATGTTTACCATACGGAGTGGATTTATATTTTAAAAATCCACTCAAAAATTAGTTATGAAGGGACAAGAGGTAATATTTTATTTCTTTGACACTACTGAGGTACAAGCCATGATAATCCAAGTCGTAGTCATTAAAGTCAAACCTTTCAGTTAAAACTTCCTTTCTTCTAACTACGGATTTGGTGTTTCTGTCCTCTCCAAAATAATCCCAGCAAGTGACTGCAGATACTTCTGTCTGAATATTACTAGTCTTTGAAAACTGTACACTTCTGGAATTTGCCTGGACAGCTTCGTAAATTGTTGAGTGGAAACCTGTTCTCCCCATAATGTTTATTGGTGTGAAGTTGCTCAGTCGTGTCTGACTCTTTGCGACCCGTGGACTGTAGTCCACTAAGCTCCTCCACCCATGGGATTCTCCAGGCAAGAATACTGGAGTGGGTTGCCATTTCCTTCTCCAGGGGATCTTCTTGACCCAGGGATTGAACCCAGGTCTCCTGTGTTGCAGGCAGACGCTTTAAACTTGAGCCACCAGGGAAGCAGTACTCTAGTCTCTTTCCTAGAAAGCAATACTTAGAAGTTTGAAGTATTTAGCCACATCCTTTGGGAGTTACTCTTTCTAGTTAAATCTCCTAATGATTTTTTTTTTTAAAGTTTCCCACTGTTTCTTTTATGTTTTCTAGTGCTTTGGAGTGAGATTCAGTTTCTTAATGTGTGTGTTAGTCACTCCGTCATGTCTGACTCTTTGCGACCTCATAGACCGTTGCCAGCCAGACTCCTCTGTCCATGGGATTCTCCTGACAAGGATACTGGAGTGAGTTGCCATATCCTTCTCCAGGGGATCTTCCCAATGCAGAGATCGAACCTAGGTCTCCTGCACTGCAGGCAGATTCTCCTATAATTTTATAGTCATATCTATAGATGGTTTGAAGATATTTAGATAATATGTTTTTGCCTCCAGGTACTAAAACTGTGATATATAAAAAGAGTTACAAAGCTCAAGATACTATTGATTTCATACTTACTCTATCTTAGTTTCAATGTTGAGAATTTCTTATTAATTCTTCAGTTCAATTCAGTCGCTCAGTCGTGCCCAACTCTTTGCGACCCCATGAGTTGCAGCACGCCAGGCCTCCCTGTCCATTACCAATTCCCGGAGTTCACTCAAACTCACGTCCATTGAGTCAGTGATGCCATCCAGCCATCTCATCCTCTGTCATTCCCTTCTCCTCCTGCCCTCAATCCTTCCCAGCATCAGAGTCTTTTCCAATGAGTCAACTCTTCGCATCAAGTGGCCAAAGTACTGGAGTTTCAGCTTTAGCATCATTCTTTCCAAAGTATACCCAAGACTGATGTCCTTTAGAATGGAATGGTTGGATCTCCTTGCCGTCCAAGGGACCCTCAAGAGTCTTCTCCAACACCATGGTTCAAAAGCATCAATTCTTCAGTGCTCAGCTTTCTTCACAGTCCAACTCTCACATCCATACATGACCACAGGAAAAACCATAGCCTTGACTAGACAGACCTTTGTTGGCAAAGTAATGTCTCGCTTTTTAATATGCTATCTAGGTTGGTCATAACTTTCCTTCCAAGGAGTAAGCATCTTTTAATTTCATGGCTGCAATCACCATCTGCAGTGATTTTGGAGCCCAAAAGAATAAAGTCTGACACCGTTTCCACTGTTTCCCCATCTATTTCCCGTGAAGTGATGGGACCAGATGCCACGATCTTCATTTTCTGAGTGTTGAGCGTTAAGCCAGCTTTTTTTCTCCTCTTTCACTTTCATCAAGAGGCTTTTTAGTTCCTCTTCACTTTCTGCCCTAAAGGTGGTGTCATCTGCATATTTGAGGTTATTGATATTTCTCCTGGCAATCTTGACTCCAGCTTGTGCTTCTTCCAGCCCAGCGTTTCTCATGATGTACTATACATAGAAGTTAAATAAGCAGGGTGATAATATACAGCCTTGATGTACTCCTTTTCCTATTTGGAACCAGTCTGTTGTTCCACGTCCAGTTCTAATTGTTGCTTCCTGACCTACATATACATATTTCTCAAGAGGAAGGTCAGGTGGTCTGGTATTCCCATCTCTTTCAGAATTTTCCACAGTTTATTGTGATCCACACAGTCAAAGGCTTTGGCATAGTCAATAAAGCAGAAATAGATGTGTTTCTGGAACTCTCTTGCTTTTTTCATGATCCAACAGATGTTGGCAATTTGATCTCTGGTTCCTCTGCCTTTTCTAAAACCAGCTTGAACATCTGGAAGTTCATGGTTCATGTTTTGCTGTTGAAGCCTGGCTTGGAGAATTTTGAATATTACTTTACTAGTGTGTGAGATGAATGCAATTGTGTGGTAGTTTGAGCATGATTTGGCATTGCCTTTCTTTGGGATTGGAATGAAAACTGACCTTTTCCATTCTTGTGGCCACTGCTGAGTTTTCCAAATTTGCTGGCATATTGAGTGCAGCACTTTCACAGCATCATCTTTCAGGATTTGAAATAGCTCACCTGGAATTCCATCACCTCCACTAGCTTTGTTCGTAGTGATGCTTCTAAGGCCCACTTGACTCACATTCCAAGATGTCTGGCTCTAGGTGAGTGATCACACCTTCGTGATTATCTTGGTCGTGAAGATCAGTTTTGTATAGTTCTTCTGTTAACATTAATTCTAAGAGGTAATTAAAGCAATCTCCCTATTACACAAAAGAGAAAATTGAGCCCAGGGAAATTAGATAAAACACCAAAGATTACTCATATAAGAAGTTAAATTGAATATAGGACTCAAATATACATCTGTCTAATTCTAAGGCCCAAATTCTTAAGCATCCTAAACTTACGCATATGCTTTTTTTAGACTCAATATATTCCCATTAAATTCCTTATTATTAGAACCATTGAGAGGCTTTTTTTTTTTTTTCAGGTTTTTGGTTTTTAATTCTCTCATTCTGCATAGTGGATATCTCATAAACTTTTTATCACCTATACACATATTTAGTTTACTCTCATTGTCCTTATCTGAAATCTCATGAAATTATGCAATAGTGAGAGCTGGAAAAAGGATACAGAGTCTCTCCAATGAGAAAGTTTCCTTAATATTGGTGTTAATAAGCTCTTTTGTATATATACCAGTTCATATTTAATCAAGTAGGCTTAACTGTTGAGATCTGACCTATATCTTTTATTATTTCAAAGATATTATTTTGATAAATTTTAGTAGAGTACATATTTATTATCTATGCTGCATTTTGGTGATTAGGGCAGTGTTTCTTTTTTTAATTGAAATATAGTTGATTTACAATATTGTATTAGTTGATGATGTATAGCAAAATAATTCAGAATCTGAAAATATATATATATATATGGATATTTTTCCATTATAGGTTATTACAAGATATTGAACATAGTTCTCTGTGCTATTCAGTAGGACCTTGCAATTTATTTGTTTTATGTATAATAGTGTTTATCTGTTAATCCCATACTCCTAATTTATCCCTCGCCATCCCTTTCCATTTTGGTAACATAAGTTTGTTTTCTATTAGACCAGTAATTCTTACGTTCATACCTCCATCATCCATCTACTCCCTCTATAAACAAACAAGCAAATAAGCAAACCAACCAACAAATACTCGATATTGCTCAGTGATAGGAAAATTGGATCTTTCTGTCATGTGCTAGTTGTTTATCCTTGGGCAAGTTACTTGAATCCCTCAGTCTCAGGTTTCTTATAAAGAGGAGTTAAGGAAATTTTTGTAGATGAAATGAGGGGGAATATAACAGGAATAAAGAAAGATGATGGTGAAGTGCAGCTCTTTGATGTGATTTGAGGCTGTGCATGTCACTGAATATTTTGGCCAAGCAGTTTGTAAGATACAATCTATGTTTTTGAAAGTTAACTCTGGACTGGTGGTTCTCCAACTTCAACATGCACCAGAATCATCTGGTCAGTTGTTGAAACACAGAGTTTTTGATTCAGCAGATTTGGTGGGGGGCTCAATAATTTGCATTTATACCAAGTTTCCAGATGTTTCTGATGTTGTGGATGGTTTTGGCATATTGGAGCACTGCTGGGAAGATATGGAGCAAGTTAGAAGACCATGTAGAATAGTGAGAGATGAGGGATACCTCGATTAAGACAGTTACATTGGGAATGGTTCAAGATATTTACTGGATTTGTGACTGATAAGGTGTGGAAGACAAAAAATGCAGAAGAGTCAAAGCTATCTTCAATATTTATAAATGAGATGAAGAAATTCTGATGCCAGAAACAAGAAATATAAGAGGCACAGGTGTGAAATGAGCTGAGATTTGAAAGCACTGAGCTTTAATGTTGCTGGATTTCCAGATGGACATCTGTAGAATGGAGATGGCCAAGTGGGATGACATTGATCTCATTTCTAGTTTTAGGGGTAGAACTGAAGGTAGAATATATTGACACTGGAGGTGGAAGGGTGACTGGATGCTGCTGAAACTTTATTTCTTTTGGTTAGGAAATAAATAGATTTTCTCTTTATGGGTTACATCAAACTCAACTGTGACTCTATGTTGGGTACATCTCCCTTTATCATCACTCACCTGAATGATGACCACTGGTTCTTGTCTGTATGAAGCCACTGGTATAGTGCTATTATTTTATTGAGAATGGTCCAACTTCCCAGACACAAATAGCAAACTCATCTTTTTATTTAAAAAAAAAAATCCATTCTCATATTTTAAATGTAGTGTTCAGTCAGTTCAGTTCAGTTCAGTTCACTTCAGTCGCTCAGTCGTATCTGACTCTTTGCGACCCCATGAATCACAGCACGCCAGGCCTCCCTGTCCATCACCAACTCCCAGAGTTCACTCAGACTCATGCCCATCGAGTCAGGGATGCCATCCAGCCATCTCATCCTCTGTCATCTTCTTCTCCTTCTGCCCCCAATCCCTCTGAGCATCAGGGTCTTTTCCAATGAGTCAACTCTTCGCATGAGGTGGCCAAAGTACTGGAGTTTCAGCTTTAGCATCATTCCTTCCAAAGAAATCCCAGGGCTGATCTCCTTCAGAATGGACTGATTGGATCTCCTTGCAGTCCAAGGGACTCTCAAGAGTCTTCTCCAACACCACAGTTCAAAAGCACCAATTCTTCTGTGCTCAGCCTTCTTCACAGTCCAACTCTCACATCCGTACATGACCACAGGAAAAACCATAGCCTTGACTAGATGGACCTTTACCTGTACTATAAAAATGTTGCATTAGCGGACTTCAGTCACTTGGGATGCAGCATGTTGATCAAAGGGAATATGTGTCATTCAAAGGGATATTTACTTGGAAGGGGAGTTGGAGAATGAGAGGGCTACAGGTAATTGCTCTAGTGTTTTTATACACTATACAGAGACTATATACACTATACAGTTAATGTAGCCAAAAAGAAAATAAAATGATAGCCGCAGATAAAGATGTGGAAAAGTTTTAACAATATTCAGATTAATTGGTGTATAGGAAAGACAGAATCAATTGGAATTGGAAAAAAAGATAGCTAATACTATAATTCTGAGGGAAAAAAAAAATTAGGGACAGACAGAATAATGGGAATCAAAAAAAAAGGAGGGGGAGAGAAAATTTAAAGCACCTGAAAAGGAAAACTTATTACTCAGTTTTGCAGGCCCTTTTGATCATCCATTCCTGAATAATTACAGTTTTTGAAAATAACATTTATTTCATTTATTAACTTGGCTATGCTGGATCTAGTTAAGGCAGGCAAGCTCTTCAATCTTTGTTGTGGCAAGCAGACTCTTATTTGCAATATCTAGTTCCCTGACCAGTGATCAAAACCAGGACCCATACTTTGGGAGCACAGAGTCTTAGCCACTAGACCATCAGGGAAGTCCCTATTTTTTTTTTTTTTTTTAGCTAATGAAAAATTTCAAGCCTTACACTCCAATTCTTTTTCTTCTATAGTGTTTTTAGTAGCAAAAATGAATTGATATTTTAACTTATTTGAACTTGTATATTGATACATTCCTGCATTTTCAGTACTAGCTAGTGGCGTTTTTGGAAATAGATGGGGAAATAGTGGAAACAGTGGCTGACTTTATTTTGGGGACTCCAAAATCACTGCAGATGGTGACTGCAGCCATGAAATTAAACGACACTTACTCCCTGGCAGCCAAGTTATGACCAACCTAGAGAGAATATTCAAAAGCAGAGACATTACTTTGTCAACAAAGGTCCATCTAGTCAAGGCTATGGTTTTTCCAATAGTCATGTATGGATGTGAGAGTTGGACTATAAAGAAAGCTGAGCCCCGAAGAATTGATGCTTTTGAACTGTAGTGTTGGATAAGACTGCAAGGAGATCCAACCAGTCCATCCTAAAGGAGATCAATCCTGGGTGTTCATTGGAAGGACTGATGTTGAAGCTGAAACTCCAATACTTTGGCCACCTGATGTGAAGAGCTGACTCATTTGAAAAGACCCTGATGTTGGGAAAGATTGAAGACAGGAGGAGAAGGGGACGATAGAGGATGAGATGGTTAGATGGAATCACCAACTCAATGGACGTGAGTTTGGGTAAACTCTGAGAGTTGGTGATGGACAGGGAGGCCTGGTGTGCTGCAGTTCATGGGGTCACAAAGAGTCAGACATGACTGAGCGACTGAGCTGAACTGAGGGGCATTTTTTATATATCTAGCATTTTTCACTTTAGATGTTCAGTTTTTGAAAATGAGACTTTGTAATTATGGCAAAATCCTTGTTAAAATATACCCCCAATGGAAAAAAATGCAATCAAAACAAAGACATCTCATTTATCTTGATAAGCTCCTATTCCTTTCCACTAAATTTCCCCTAAAATTTCCAGAAAATCCAGCAAAGAATCTGATGGAGATCTCGGTGCTATTAGATTAGGGGTAGCTCTGAAACTTCAGCTTCTGAAGTCACAGCTGATTTTGTTTTAAGAAAATTTATAGAGACTTATCTAACTTCTCCAGGGGATCATCTCATTTCAGGGATCAAACCTGGTCTCCTGCATTGCAGACATATTTTTTCACAGACTGAGCTATCAGAGAAGCTTATCTAATTATGAGAATTTCATTTTTCATTAAAGTTGGATATATTTTGATATGATAAATACTATGTAGAATTCCAAAGTGATGGTTACATAACCAATTAGCTCTTGCTAATGTCCCACACCGGAGAAGGCAATGGCACCCCACTCCAGTACTCTTGCCTGGAAAATCCCATGGATGGAGGAGCCTGGTAGGCTTCAGTCCATGGGGTCGCTAAGTCGGACCTGACTGAGCGACTTCACTTTCACCTTTCGCTTTCATGCATTGGAGAAGGAAATGGCAACCCACTCCAGTGTTCTTGCCTGGAGAATCCCAGGGACGGGGGAGCCTGGTGGGCTGCCGTTTATGGGGTCACACAGAGTCGGACACGACTGAAGTGACTTAGCAATAGCAAAAAAAAAAAAATGTCCCACACAGAATGAACGATGAGCCTTGCATAAATGGTGAGACTTGAATATATCACAGCTGCACATTGCTACATGGCAAAACAACATGCATTGTATGTAGTCATGTCTACTGGAAATTTTTGAATTGTCAGAAACCAGGGAATCACAATAGAGGGCAATGCTTCAGTGTGGTGGGTGTGATTATGGAAATTGTGCTACCAATTAAACTATGGCAGCTCACAACATTATATCTCCATGGAAGGAAGCTTGTGAGAAGGAGATGGTGATTGAGAAATGGAGGGGGAAGAAATGGAGTGGCATTTCTTAAGGCCTTAAGTTTTGGTTTCATGCCATCATTTTGTAATGTTCACTTCTCTCCCTTTATTCACCTGGTATCTCCAGCTAGGGAGGGATTGGGAAACATTAATCTCTGAAATGAATGGTCATTCGGTAGAAGTGAGCTATGCATAAATCATCCAGTAGACTCTTAAAAGACAAAAAGCTATTTTCAGAAAGGTCACATTAAATTTTAGTTACCATACTATGAGGAAAGCAATCAAATACAGTATTCTAAGCAAACTAAGGGAATTTATTTGCCTGTAATAATTACCTCCTTGACTTGTCACTTGGAGAGAAACCATGCAACATGGGCAGACAGTTTATTTAGTGAAATATACTAAAACAATTACTTTTTAGAGAAACAAACTAAAACATACTAAATATACCTTGAAAGGTAGTTAACATCACTGTTGTAAAATCATTTTTATTTGATTCTCATCACGGTCACTTCCTTTGAGCCTCAGTGTATGTTCATCTAATGGAACTAATGATATTGCACAAGATTATTGAGTCTGTTACAAAGAATGTGTATGAATGGCTAGTATATTTTAAGGCAAGTAGTTGGGTTCCAAGAAATAAGATAATGAGTAGAGGAAAAAAAAAGAACTAGGAAGTGAAATAATATTTATGTCTAAGTAATTGTATTTAATGGTGTGTCCAAGAAAAATAAGGTAGGTTTTCTTTTTTTCCTTGTGTGTATGTGTGTGTATATCATAAAAAAATCTAAAGATTCAGACTATTTTGGGGTAAATTATTATGAAAAATGTACTTTAACTAAAATTTTGAAAATTATAACAAGCAGAGATTCAGAGGAAAATATTACATCTTGAGAATAAGACAAAACCCATGTGACTGAATGAGAAAATTCAAGTCATAGAAGGAAAATATCTGTAGGGCATAAATAGATAATTAGCATAGGAGGAGGAAGACTGAAACTGCAGAGAGGTCAAAAGAATAAGAGAAAAAGTTTGGATGTAATTTGGTACACAAAATATAAGGAGACAGAAAAGGTTTGGGATAGGAAAGATCAAAATGACACCATAGGAAAGATTTTGTTTGGCCAGAATGTAAAGAATGAATTGCAACAGAACTTTAAAGCAGGAAAGGCCATTAATCATTTCAAAGCTAAAGCTCATAATTGTGATGCCTTTACCAAACCTTGAAATGCCACTCATAAAAAAGAAAAACAAGTGCAAATATGTATGCTCATAACTGAAAGTATAATCATTTTTGGTTATTAAAAAAGCATTTAGAAATCAAATATGTTGAGATCTTTTAAATATGAATGATGCAGACATTTTTTTTCCATTTGTCCTTCAGTTAAAACTTTCAGGTGGCTCTGTCTTATACCTTTACACTAAATATGTAGTTCATTTTAAGAGAAGTTTAAGAAAATCACACCTTAAAATCTGGTTACTAGTAAATAGTTAATTAACAGATATCAATGCTAGAATTCTACAGGCACCCTCATTTATCTAGGGACTTAAAAACCTTTGTGTTGGTTTGGGGTTCCTTTTTTTAAGGCTCATAGAAATAAATGCTAACACATCTTCACATAGGCATTCCTTTTTTGTTTTGTTTTAGTTTTTAGCTTATTTTGGTGGTTCTAAATATTTGGTGATTCTCTAAAATTACTGAAGAAGGTTTTATACATCAGACCATGTAAATTTTATAGGGGTTTTAGGGAATTTGCAAAGATAATTTTGAACATAATCAGTTTTCAATGCTCTAACTTGATATCATAGCCAGGAATCAGCTGCACCCTCATATTATTTGAAAAGAGTTCAGAAAATAATATTTTAAAATTCGACGCTTAACTTGCAGGATAATTTGTAGGGTAGAGGCCATTTTGTATTTGAGATTCTAAATGAATAATCCCACTACTCTATAAATGTCAATTCATTTATTAAAAAATGAATCACATTTCCTTATGTGAATTATGTGATATAAATGCAAGCAGAGCTCTCATGTAACTCATATTGCAACATTGTAGAATGGCTCAATGCTGCTAACCATACAGAATTTAAATATAATGAATGGATTCTACTCTAGGAAGAGGAAAAAAAAAAAAAAAACAACCCATATTGTAACCTTACTACATGTTTTTGATCACACAAACATTATTTTTACTGCTTGATCCTGAAATTTCCCATTTGACACAAATGTGTGTCAAAATAAATTAATGTGGATGGGTATCATGTTTCTTTAAAGGAGATTGGGAAAGGACTCAATCCTGAAATAGCAAGTTTGAAAACATTAGTTATTTTGTTGTAGCCTGTTGTTTTTATGTAATTCAGTGACAGTTTAGCATTGATACCCACTGCTGGCCTTATGTTCCTGCATCTGCTGTGTGAAGAAACATTTTTTCCGTAAAGTAGCATCCACCATACTAATTGTTTTCATTTTCAGTTCATGTTAAGTGTTAGATGAGCAATTTTTCTTTTAAGGCATGTACGTGAAATCACTTGACTAGAAGCAAGGGCTTTCTTTTCAGTAGGATTCAGAGTTTATAGCTCTAGGATACTATGACCATCTTCCATTTGAATACTTGTCTCTATTAAATCTAACCCAAACTGGATTTACACAATGAAAATGAAGCAGTCATAACGTGAAGTATTCCATCAATTGACTTTTTTGTCTATATGACAGCAATCTGATTGGCTAGAATGAAAATCATTACTTGTTTCTATGTTATTGCTTGTTTGTGTGCCATACTATTGTCAAGATACATCTATGACATTCTTTTAAACACTTTTATATGTTAATCTCCTGAGAACCATGTTTTAGAATATTTCTGAACTATTTCCATTCTCATTTTTCATTTGACTCATATGATATTTTAAGTGTCTTCCTCCACATACAAACATTTGAGAATGTTCTCATTATCTTGTTATTGATTTCTAGCTTAATTTTTCTGTTTAGATACTTATCAAATGATTTTAGTCCTGTGAAATTTGTTGAGACTTTCTTCATGACATTAATAGGGTCACTTTTGTAAATGTTCTACATACTCTTGCAAAAAAAAGATGTGCAATTCTTGGTTGTGGTGTTCTAACTTTGTCAACCAGGTTCATTTGTAAATTGTGTTGTTCAAATTTTCTGTGTGTCTATTGTCTTTTATTACTGTTGTTCATATTTTGTTCTCTTAGAAAAGATGTATTCTAGATGGGTTAAAATACCTAACTGGTTATTACCTCTTCCCTACCCTCACCTTTTTGGCTGTTTTGATTTCTAATGCTTAAAGTATTTTGAAGATGAGACAGTGTTATTATTGTTTTATGCAATCAGTATTCATCATGCATCTGGTCCCATCACTTCATGGGAAATGGATGGGGAAACAGTGTCAGACTTTATTTTTGGGGCTCCAAAATCACTGCAGATAGTGACTGCAGCCATGAAATTAAAAGATGCTTACTCCTTGGAAGGAAAGTTATGACAAACCTAGATAGCATATTCAGAGGCAGAGACATTACTTTGCCAACAAAGATCTGTCTAGTCAAGGCTATGTTTTTTCCAGTAGTCATGTATGGATGTGAGAGTTGGACTGTGAAGAAAGCTGAGCACTGGAGAATTGATGCTTTTGAACTGTGGTGTTGGAGAAGACTCTTGAGAGTCCCTTGGACTGCAAGGAGATCCAATCAGTCCATTCTAAAGGAGATCAGCCCTGGGTGTTCTTTGGAAGGAATGATGCTAAAGCTGAAACTCCAATGCTTTGGCCACTTCATGCGAAGAGTTGACTCATTGGAAAAGACTCTGATGCTGGGAGGGATTGAGGGCAGGAGGAGAAGGGGACAACAGAGCATGAGATGGCTGGATGGTATCACGGACTCAATGGACATGAGTTTGAGTGAACTCTGGGAGTTGGTGACGGACAGGGAGGCGTGGCATGCTCCAATTCATGGGGTTGCAAAGAGTCGGACACAGCTGAGCGACTGAACTGAACTGAACTGAACTGATACATTAACTCTATTCTGTTATTTTTAAATATCTTTTATAATTTCCTCCTTACTTCTGGGATCATTTTCTTTTTGTCTGAAGAACTCTTTTTAGCTTTTTCTTTAATATAGATTTGTGATTGACAAATTCTCTCAATTTTTCATTTTCTAAGAACATGTTAATTTTATTTAATTTTTTGAAGGGTAATTTTTTTCATGTGATGCCAGTTATTTTCTTTCAGTACTTTAAATGTGTCATTCATTTGTCTTCTCGTATATATTCAATTTCTGCTGAAAAGACAGCTGTCTTATTGTTTGCATTTTAAGAATTAGTGTGTGACTTTTCCTTTGATTTCTTTTTTTTTTTTTTTTTGAGTTTTAAAATATTCTTTGACTTTCAAAAATTATGTCATGAAGTGGTTAGATAAGGACTCCTTGGTATTTTCCCAGCTTTAGTTTATGGAGCCTTGCCATCACTGAGATTTTTGTTCAGTTTGGGGGATTCTTGACTAATATTTCTGTAAATATTGCTTTGATCCTATTCTTTTTATGAGACTCTAATCATACTTCCTTAGTGTCTCAGCATTCTTAAATCTCTCATATTCATTTCTGAATGTTTCAAATTATGTTTTATATTCTTCAACCTATACTTCTATTGACCTATATTCCAGTTTATTAATCATCTCTTTTTATAATTTTGCCATTAAACCCATTTGTCAAATTCATGATTTCAGTTATTCTACTTCTTTACCTAGAATTTTGATTTGATTCATTTTATTGATACCAGCTTGTTAGGAAACTTCTTTATCTGTCATTTATTTTCCTGCTAAGCACTATTATTTTAAAATCTGTGCTTGATATGCTAATATCTGAATCATCTAATGGTTTGATTTTTTTCATCTTTTTTTTTCCCTTCTTGGTTTTTAGTCATTTGTTCCTGTCTATTGGATGTTTTCCATTGAATGTATGAAAAATTACAGAAGTTCTGGTTTTTAACTTTCTAGAGATGATCTGCTTTCCTTCTGGCAGGCTGTTAAAGCAGAGGCTAGTTACCTTGACCCATTGGAGTCTGAGGTTGTTCAAGGCTAGTTTCATTCTGTGTGAGGTCTGATGTATTTTTGTTTGCCTTTCCTGTAGACTAAAACCCATCAAAGGTATTAACTGAATGTCAATATTGTTTCTCATGGCTGACCTCATCTTTGATGATCTTTGAGTCTCAATTTTACCTTTGTTTCTGCTTGGCTTTCTAACAACTTAGGAACCATGTTTTGTTTGGCTTGTTCCTGCTTGTCCTGTAAATCTTAAGAATAAACAAATTACTTGAGGTAAAATTAATAAAGAATGCCACTGTTCAGTTCCTCTAGTCCTATGAAATGCCCAAGGACACCAAGGCACCATTTTTTGCTTGGCTTTTTGTCCCCTTAGTACCACCACTGCTTACTTCTGCCAACAAACAAAAGGGCAGAAGAGAAAGCCAGGCTCACTGAAGTACGATTCCCTTCTTTCTAAGATCTTGACACTTCAAGACTGGCTGCCTTGGCTTCTCTCTGATGCTCTCAAACAATTTTTATAAATCTAGATTTTATATTTATTCTTAGTAGATGATACAGGCCAGTATCTTCAAGCTGCTGCTGCTGCTGCAGCTAAGTTGCTTCAGTCTTCTAGCTAGTCTGTAGTAAGATGGAATAGAATTCTTCCAAGTTCCTGAACAGAATATAGGCTCATAAAAATCATTTTAAAGCCACAGCATGGAAGGGAAACTAAAGAAGCAACAACAACAAGAAGTAGAAAATAGGAAATAAAACAGAAAAAAATATATCTCAGAAATACTTTTGTAATAGAAAAACGTACTCCATGTGAGCCTTTTATGATTATTATGTATCACCTTTTAAATAAAGTATGTCTAGTTATGGCTCCAAAGTACTATATAAAAACAATTGGAAAGAGAGAATGTTTCAAATCAGGAATGAATTTCTGGCCTAATTACCAAAGCTTAGAAAAAGGAATTCTCCATATATATGAAATTATTAGGGTCAATTTCTAGGCCTGATAAGCATCATTTTAAATAAAATTGCTCCTACATCTTGAAGCTATTAAAAAATTATTAATTTATTTTGGTGTAATTTTGAGTCAGAAAAAAAGTCATTGCTTTTATTCTTTATAAATAAATTTATGTTATATAAGAAATAATGTGAACACTAAATCATACAAAATAATTAAATGCTACCACAAATTCAAGAAAGGTGGCAAAATTTGAATCATCTGAAACTATAACATTTGAATACAGCTGGCGAAAACATGTATTCTTTCTCCTCTAATGTGATTTAAAAGCAGTAATCAGACTAAAATGTAAATGCCATTCTCTTCTAAAAGGAATGAGGACCCCTTTGAGAAGTGGCTAATTCAAATGTAGGACAGAAAGCATCAAAATGAGCCTAGAACTTATTGTGATTGATGCCAAGAAGCCATGAAACTTTGATTTACTCTTAAGATATTTTCAGAAGGGCTTGAGTAGTCCAGCTGAATAGGTTCCACTCGTTAAATCTGTTGTCGTTGTTCAGTCGCCCAGTTGTGTCTGACTCTTTGCGACCCCATGGGCTGCCGCACACCAGACCTCCCTGTCACTCACCATCTCCCAGTTGGCCCAAGTACATGTCCATTGCGTTGGTGATTTCAGATTAAAAGTTAAATCTGAGCATCTGTAAAAATGACAGCTTGAATATTTTTAAATCTACTAGGTCATAATGGTTTAGTTCCCCCGCCACCACCAGCATTAAAACTATTAGATTTAAAGATATTCTAGTTGTCATTTTAAAATCCACTAGTTCATAATGGTACTAAATAGAAAACCAAACAAACCAAAAACCATCATTCCTTTTGCAAGATGCTAGAAGATAAACTTACTATTTTGAAAATCAGCAAATAAAACAAGAGTTTATATGGCAAATAAACTATGCTTCAAAATAAATAGTTGATAATGGACAAAGATTCTTTTTGCTGAAATATTTCAGTGAAAAATAAGTTTAAAATGATAGGATTAAAATGTCACTATTTGCAAACGTAAATATAATCATTATTCTAGGCAATGATAATCAATGATGGCTAACATACATTATATACACATATACTTTTGGTGGAAAAAACACATAGGTAAATTTTCATGGAGGAAAACGAGACTACATGTGTTGTAGTCTTGCACCTCACTTCACAACATACACACACACACACACACACCGAAATCAACCCTGAATCTCATCCAACCTCTAGGTGTAACTTAATTACCAACTTAAAGAAAATACAGAAGACATACTACCTGCTAACTCTGCAAGAGGAAGCGATAACAGTATCCAACCGTGTAAATTTTATGGGACAAGCATTCTGCTTTAGTCGATAAAAATTTATAAGAAAAAGAGAGTGACACTGTCTATGCATTCATACATGCATGCTCAGTCATGTCCAACTCTTTGTGACCCATGGACTGTAGTCTGCCAGGCTCCTCTGGCCATGGGACTTATCAGGCAAGAATACTGGAATGGATTGTCATTTCCTCCTCCAGGGCATCTTCCTCACTCAGAGATCGAACTCATGTCTCCTGTGTTTCTTGTATTGTCATGAGGATTATTTACCACTGACCTACCTTCAGTTCAGTCACTCAGTCATATCTGACTCTTTGTGACCTCATGAATTGCAGCATGCCAGGCCTCCCTGTCCATGACCAACTCCTGGAATTTACTCAAACTCACATCCATCAAGTTGGTGATGCCATCCAGCCATCTCATCCTCGTTGTCCCTTTTTCCTCCTGCCCCCAATCCTTCCCAGGATCAGAGTCTTTTCCAATGAGTCAACTCTTCGCATGAGGTGGCCAAAGTATTGGAGTTTCAGCTTTAGTATCACTCCTTCCAAAGAACACCCAGGACTGATTTCCTTTAGGATGGACTGGTTGGATCTCCTTGCAGTCCAAGGGACTCTCAAGAGTCTTCTCCAACACCACTGTTCAAAAGCATCAATTCTTCTGCGCTCAGCCTTCTTCACAGTCCAACTCTCACATCCATACATGACTACTGGAAAAATCATAGCCTTGACTAGATGGACATTTGTTGGCAAATAACGTCTCTGCTGGGAGATAATTAAAAAGCTTACCTGTATATGGACTTATTTAGATCCTAATTCACATGATCATAAATAGTTAAAGTATCTTTATAAGAAAACTGGGGAAAATGGAAAACTGAACAGATATTTGGTGACATTAAGGAATTATTGTTAAATTATTTTAGGTATAATATTCGCATGTTATATATTTTTTATGAGTCCATATCTTTTATGTATATAAGGTGACATATATGTATGTGTGCTCAGTCAGTTCAGTCGAGTCCCACACTTTGCAACCCTATGGACGATAGTCCGCCAGGCTCCTCTGTTCATGGGGTTCTTGAGGCCAGAATACTGGAGTGGCAAGAATACATGCCCTCCTCCAGGGGACCTTCCTGCACCCAGGGATCAAATCCAAGTCTCTTGAGGCTCTTGCATTGGAGGTGGATTCTTTACTGCTGAGCCACTGGGGAAGTCCATAAGGTGACATATTTATAGATAAAATGAGTTTTAATTTCCCTGAAAATAATCTGTAATAGAGGAATTGGTAGATATATAAATGAACCAAAATTGACCATAATCCCGTAATTGTTGAAGCTAGATGATGGGTGCATGCAATATCATCATACACTTCTCTCCATAGTATAGGGGTACACACACCAAAAAAAAAAATAGAATAAATATGACACTTTATTATTTTAAGTTAAGTAATAGTAAGGGACATTTGTGAAAATGATTTATACAGCTGATTTTTCTGCATATAACTGGTCTCAAAAACATCATTCGTTTTTTCAAAGTATGAAATTTGTCCTTACCATGAGGGTTTCCATAAAAATAATATTTCATGTTGTCTTGAGTAATCAATTTCAATAAACATGGGTAATTTTTAATCCAGAGAGATGGAGAACCACTTAGGCTACTTTCCTACCCACAAATACTCTAATGGGGATCAATCACACCCAATTAAACCTCAAGGAATTATGAATCTTTAATAGGCTTATCATGAGATAATTCAGCTGTTTAGTCCTCTTTATGTTCATGCTAGGCAGGCTTTCTCAAGCTGGAAAGTGATCATTTTCATGACACATTTTTAAAGAGGCTTTGTGATTTTTGTTTAAAAAGGACACAAAAGGATTTGCAATTTTCATCAGAAATAAATATTATCTGTATTTATCTGAAATTTTCAAGCTCTACAGTGCTACTATGAGCTCATGTTTACATTACATACAATATTTTGATATAAGACCATATTAAAAGATTTAGAGTAATATTGATAATACTAATTAATGTCTCTAAAGAAACCTAACTGCCTGAGCAACTTTTATATTCTTTCTTTCAATAGCTTAACCTGGCCCTTCTCCATGGCCTTCATTTAATCTGTAGCTCATAGTAGAGCCTTCTGTGTATTTTATTAAAAATAAAACCAAAACAGCATAACAGACTTGAGCTTTGTCTCCTTGATCTCTGTACCATATGGTCAAGAGAGCCAACTTCAGTATCAGGCCACCTGGTGTGACGTTTTTCTTGGTGAGCAGCACTAGCAATCTCTCCTTGCTTCCTTTTCTTCCCCTATAAAATCATAACGCTTCTTCTTTGTGTATTTATAGTGATTGCTAAATAAGATATTGTCTGTGAAGCATTTTAAATGGTGTATGATGCTCTTTCTAGTTTGCTACTTGTGTAGAAAAACGTAGTGGTGTAGCAAAACAGAAATCTATGACTGAGACACAAAATCTACAAAGATCACATTATATTGGATGCTACCATTTGTCATACTCCCCCAAAACAAATATTTTCCTTACCTTCCTTACCCTGTGTGTGTCTCTCTGTGTGTATTTAATGTGTTTTATGGGAAGGATTTGCTTTGCCGACTAAGATCCGTCTAGTCAAGGCTATGGTATTTCCAGTAGTCATGTATGGATGTGAGAGTTGGACTGTAAAGAAGGCTGAGTGCCGAAGAATTGATGCTTTTGAACTATGGTGTTGGAGAAGACTCTTGAGAGTCCCTTGGACTGCAAGGAGATCCAACCAGTCCATTCTGAAGGAGATCAACCCTGGGATTTCTTTGGAAGGAATGATGCTAAAACTGAAGCTCCAGTACTTTGGGCACCTTATGCGAAGAGTTGACTCATTGGAAAAGACCCTGATGCTGGGAGGGATTGGGGGCAGGAGGAGAAGGGGACGAGAGAGGATGAGATGGCTGGATGGCATCACGGAGTCGATGGATGTGAGTATGAGTGAACTCCGGGAGTTGGTGATGGACAGGGAGGCCTGGCGTACTGCGATTCATGGGGTCTGAAGAGTTGACTCATTGGAAAAGACCCTGATGCTGGGAGGGATTGGGGGCAGGAGGAGAAGGGGACGACAGAGGATGAGATGGCTGGATGGCATCACTGACTCGATGGACGTGAATCTGAGTAAACTCCAGGAGTTGGTGATGGACAGGGAGGCCTGGCGTGCTGCAATTCATCGGGTCGCAAAGAGTTGGGCATGACTGAACTGAACTGAACTAAACTGATGGGAAGGATTATGTGTGGTGCTGAGCTTCCCTGGTGGCTCAGATGGTAAGGAATCCTCCTAAAGTGCAGGAGACCAAGGTTTAATCCTTGGGTTGGGAAGATCCCCTGGAGAACGGAATGGTAGCCTACTCCAGTTCAAGAGTCTGGAGAGTTCCAGGGACAGAGGAGCCTCGTGGTTCTAAAATCCATGGAATCATGAAGAGTTGGCCACGACTGAGGACCACTAACAGACATGTGTGGTGCTGCAAATGCATCTCAGTTATTAGATTGACTATGGAACAGGTGAAAGGAAGGGTCAGATTGCTTTCAGCAAGCATATTTTCTTCTGTTTATTTTTAGATCTGGTGAGAATTTTAAAGCAACTTTCTATATTATTAAGAGGAATAGTCGAGGAGACTATGTGAAACATCTGGCAGAACCCCAACCAGCCACCACATTTTCACTGAAGTTTTCTCTGCACTGCTAATTTTATCCATGACTATCTATTAAAAAAAGATTTTCCTCCTAGCTTTTCCTTTCAATTTAGCTATGGCATATATATACATATATATATATATATCTTTTATAATATAATTATACTTGTATGATGAGTTCAAATAAGTTATTAAGGTTCACAAACAAAATACATAATTAATTGATTGATTACAATAAGAAATAAACACACAGAATACATATTGTACATAACCATATTCAACGATTCAGACAATGCAAACACTAATTTAGTTATTATAACAAACCTACTTATCCATATCTACACACTCAGATACAAGATGTTACTAATGAAGACTTTTCTCATTCTGGTTCTAAAAGTATTTTTAAAAATTAGTAGCTTTGCAGATGTCTTATGACTTAGAAAACTTTAATATTTATGCTGATTTTTTGCAATAAGGTAATTTCCTAATTTTGGCCTGAGGTTACCACCAAATTCCATAGCAGTTGGAAATTTTCTCAAGATTTTATTCTAATGTTTTAGATCAATTCCAAATTGTGTCTCTTTCTCAAAGAGATATATACATAAGGTAACTTGCTAATTTCTTAGTAACTCTTTTTTTGTAAGCTAAATAAGCTATACGCATTTTTTCAATTATCTGTTTAAATATATACTAGGCACTGTGTGGTGTATCCATGTATCTGTACCCTCAAGATCTGATTTCATGATGGTGAATATGGCTAATATGATATACTCATATTACTTGTTTCTTGCTAAAAGCCATAAAATATGATGGCCTACTTAACATTTTATATGCATAATACATTCTGTTCTGTAAGCATAAATAATTTTCTTTGGATCATGTTATATAGTTTTTAAAAGTCTTCTAACAGGACTCTGCAGTTTCCCAAAGCTTAAAAGGTTTATAGGAGTAAAAGGCTATGCTTTTAGGGAACAAACCCAGTTCTCCAGCATTGCAGACCAATTCCTTACCATCTGAGCCACCAGTTCAGTTCAGTTCAGTTCAGTCACTCAGCCGTGTCTGACCCTTTGCGACCCCATGAACCGCAGAGCGCCAAGCCTCTCTGTCCATCATCGACTCCCGGAGTCCACCCAAACCTATGTCCATTGAGTTGATGACACCATCCAACCATCTCATCCTCTGTCATCCCCTTCTCCTCTTGCCCTCCATCTTTCCCAACATCAGGGTCCTTTCAAATGAGTTGGCTCTTTGCATCAGGTGGCCAAAGTATTGGAGTTTCAGCTCAACATCAGTCCTTCCAATGAACACCCAGGACTGATCTCCTTTAGGATGGACTGGTTGGATCTCCTTGCAGTCCAAGGGACTCTCAAGAGTCTTCTCTAACAGCACAGTTCAAAAGCATCAATTCTTCAGTGCTCAGCCTTCTTCACAGTCCAACTCTCACATCCATACATGACCACTGGAAAAACCATAGCCTTGAATAGATGGACCGTTGTTGACAAAGTAACGTCTCTGCTTTTTAATACGCTGTCTAGATTGGTCATAACTTTCCTTCCAAGGAGTAAGCATCTTTTAATTTTATGGCTACAGTCACCATCTGCAGTGATTTTGGAGCCCAGAAGAATAGTCATCCACTGTTTTCCCATCTACTTTCCATGAAGTGATGGGACTAGATGCCATGATCTTCATTTTCTGAATGTTGAGATTTTAGCCAACTTTTTCACTCTCATCTTTCACTTTCATCAAGAGACTCTTTAGTTCTTCTTCACTTTCTACCATATAGGTGGTGTCATCTGCATATCTGAGGTAATTGATCTTTCTCCTGGCAATCTTTATTCCAACTTGTGCTTCTTCCAGCCCAGCGTTTCTCATGATGTACTCTGCATATAATTTGAATAAGCAGGGGGACAGTATACAGCCTTGACGTACTCCTTTTCCTATTTGGAACCAGTCTGTTGTTCCATGTCCAGTTCTAACTGTTGCTTCCTGACCTGCATACAGATTTCTCAAGAGGCAGGTCAGGTGGTCTGGTATGTCTATCTCTTGAAGAATTTTCCACAGTTTATTGTGAGCCACACAGTCAAAGGCTTTGGAATAGTCAATAAAGCAGAAATAGATATTTTTCTGGAACTCTCTTGCTTCTTCGATGATCCAGAGGATGTTGGCAATTTAATCTCTGGTTCCTCTGCCTATTCTAAAACCAGCTTGAACATCTGGAAGTTTACAATTCATGTATGGCTGAAGCCTGGCTTGGAGAATTTTGAACATTACTTTACTAGTGTGTGGTGAGTGCAATTGTGTGGTATATGAGCATGATTTGGTATTGCCTTTCTTGGGGATTGGAATGAAAACTGACCTTTTCCAGTCCTGTGGCCACTGCTGAGTTTTCCAGATTTGCTGGCATATTGAGTGTAGCACTTTCAAAGCATCATCTTTTAGAATTTGAAATAGTTCCACTGGAATTCCATCATCTCCACTAGCCTTGTTCGTAGTGATGCTTCCTAAGGCCCACTTGACTTCACATTCCAGGGATTGCCCCCTTTCCACATTATGTTGTATATAATCTTACATATGCAAATATGGAACAGCTCATTCTCTCAAGATAAACATTTAAGTTTCTCATCCAAAATTCTGAATACTTGAGCCTTTCCAAATCCCTTCTATGTTACCCTGACTCATATTTCTCTTCCTTGAAGTATATTTTTTAATTGGTAATACTTCTATCTGGTTGACTTATTTGGGGTTGCCTATGGAAGTGGCTGGGCTTTCCAGGTGGTGCAGAGGTAAAAAATCCACCTGCCAATGCAGGAGACCCAAGAGACTTGTTTCTATCCCTATACTGGGAAAATCCCCTGGAGTAGGAAATGACAACCTATTACAGTATTCTTGCCTGGAAAATTCAATGGACAGAGAAACCTGGTGGACAGTCCATGAGGCTGCAAAGAGTCAGACACTACTGAACACACACACACGCACACACACTGGAGTGGCTACAATAATAGCCTTATATAGCTGGCAGCATTACTAGATATCTAGTACTACCTGAGCATGGAAGAGCCCTTTCTGCCAAGGTCTGCCCTCTCTTGCTCAACTAATTTTCTGTATCCTTTATGGCTCTTGTGTTGCTTGCTGCCAGAAATGAGACTTTCCATTTGCCTGGATGGACTCCTTTCTGTGATTACTTCTAAGTGAATTTTAGATTATTTATGCAGCCCTATAAGATATTTTCCTCTTTCAAACTTGTTTGTGCCTCTGGTTTTGACAGTCATTGTCATAAATTAGTTTTTATAAAACATTTAGAAGAATCAGAAGTAAAATATTACCATACTATGTAATTGTGAAGTAAACTTATGGGGATGTGTTAAGGCTTATGCTGTAGTGCCCGGATGCCAAGTTGAAGATCCAGCGCCATCACTTTCTAGCAGGATGAGTTTAAGGAAATTGCCTCAGTGTTTTGTATTTCAGTTTTTTTGTAAAAGAAAGTGAAGTCGCTCAGTCATGTCCGACTCTTTGCGACCCCATGGACTGTAGCCTATCAGACTCCTCCGTCCATGGGATTTTCCAGGCAAGAATACTGGAGTGGATTGCCATTTCCTTCTCCAGGGGATCTTCCCAACCCAGGAATCGAACCCTGGTCTCCTGCATTGCAGGCAGACGCTTTACTGTCTGAGCCACCAGGATGGATAATAATAATACCTGAAAAGATTAGATGTGCATAATATAGTGCCTATCCATAATACAGGCTCAGTAACTCTTATTATGATGTCCAGGGGTAATATACAAAATATTTAAAAACTCATATGGACAGGAATTTGCTTGCTAGATTTCCAAGGTCACCGTCAAAGGCATTGTCTTCCCCTTTGCAATCCATACCTGCTCATTAGGAGGAAATTTGCGGTGAGGGCTGGAATGTGAGGGCCACCATGAGAGCCCAGGTCCCAGGGTGGCTCCAGAGCAGGGCATACCAGCTGAGTGGGAATCATGGTTGAGGCTCGGTAAGCTTCCTGCGAACCTTGAAGAAACAAAGAGATGCACACTAAGGGCAAAAATTTAGGGAAGTACTGACGGGAAACAGGTACGTACCAATTAGAACGTATTAAGACTATAGTGCTGGCTCCTGGAGCCTTCTTAGATGCCAGATTGAAAGGATTTCTCATTTGATTGGAAAGATGTCTAAGAACGAGGTGGAGCCCTCAGTAGGTAATGCCTATTCACTAACCACTGTGACTGTATCCAACCTTGATTATTTCCCAAATGTTTCTTATTAATTACTTCAAAACAGATTTTGGGTATCTAAGTATAAAATGAGAATCAGATACATAAAATGGGAAACACTAAACAATATATTACCCTTAGTTATTTCTTACCTGGAATCTCAATCCCCTTTGGATGTATATGCTTTGAATCCTCCCCCCAACCCCACCCAGGTAAAATACCAATCCTTCAGTACTGTGTGTGTTTAAATCATTTCTTTTTAAATATTGTAGAGCTTATTTTTAATCTTGAAGAGAATAATGTGATATTTGACTCAAACAACACATATTTAGTTATACAGTACCGAGACATGCACACACTCAGAATGAGCATTCATACATAACCTCTGGCAGTGGTATGAGATGATCTAGGAACAGAAACTCTGAATGAAAATGCATTGTTTTCTGCTTCAATGCATTTGTGCCCTGGGATAACCAGAAATAATTATTGAAACAAGCTTCTTGTTAATAATAATTACACTTCATTCTATGAAAACAAGAACAAACAGCAATTATCTATAATTTCTCATTTGCAAAACACTCTCATTATGCTAAGACTTCTTGTCTCTGTTTGATAATATTCTGTTATGTGTGTCGGAAGAACTCGACAGGTTTTTTTTCTTCTAATGTTTCAAATTATACTGGGCAATGCATGATCAATACAATCCAGGCTTAAATGATTTCTGTTTTAAGACAAAACAGCTTCTTTGGGCAGCATAAGTTATCAAAGAAATAATGTCTTTTGAATTCCTTTGGAGAAGACAGGTTCACTAACCAAAACATTAAAACATTTTTCTTATATCAACAAAAATTAGACTAGATAGAAATAGAAATAAGCCAGACTGTTATTATAAATATTTTCTTAAGTAAACAATATATGAAACTATATATATAGTTATATATTTATATATATATATAGTTAACTATATATATATATAAAAATGAGGAAATATTTCCATTTTGATCCCTTTTTCCAAATAATATGGTATCTTACAGCCTTCCCAGGGTGTGCTAGTGGTAAAGAACCTATCTGATAATGCAGGAGACATCAGAGACTTGGGGTTCCATTCTTGGGTTGGAAAGATACCCTGAAGGAGGGCATGATAACCACTCCCAGTTTCTTGCCTGGAGAATCCAATGAGCAGAGGAGCCTGGTGGGCTGCAGTCCACAGGGTGGCAAAGAGTTGAACATCAGAGACTTGGGGTTCCATTCCTGGGTTGGGAAGATACCCCAAAGGAGGGCATGACAACCACTCCCAGTATTCTTGCCTGGAGAATCCAAAGAGCAGAGGAGGCTGGTGGGCTGCAGTCCATAGGGTGGCTAAGAGTTGAACGTGACTGACAACATAGCACACAGTGCAACCATGTTACCTTACATCCCTATTTTAAATGAACCTGTGTCTGTAGTGCCTCAGCAATTATTTGCTTAATTTGAACATAACAACTTTGTATTTTTCTCATATTTCTTCTTTTGTAATATTGCATTTATTTTGATAGATTATAAGCTCTTTGAAGGAAGGAACAATTTAATCCCTTTTGCTTCAGTCCTCTGCTGTATCATTCAGATTAATGGTCTGAATAACAGTTTTAAATTTGTATATCATGAGTGGCTGGTTATCAAATAATCAACTGACTTAATGGGTTAATAATTTTCCCCATAGTGAGATTAATTTCCTCATCTATAAAAAGACAGACCATAGAAATATCTAACTTGCATGGTTTCTGAGAGGTTTGATTAGAATCAGGTGTATGAAGGATTTAGCACAGTGTTTGACTCAAAATTAAGCTCTCTCTCATGCCTTGATTTTACTCTTGTAACTATAGAGCTGAACCTCAAAGTCAAATTCTCTAATTTCAGTTTTTAGAAAGACAAACTTAGTTAATTCTACTTGACCCAGTCTAAGATTACTAGGACCAATAATAACTCTTAAACAACGTTTGGTTGTGTAAATAGTACTATGTAGACATAGTCACAGTTTGAGAATGACTTCACATTTGAGCAAATGGAATAAAAAAATTACTGCTATAAATATGGGTTAGATTTGTTTCTTACAGCTATATTCCTTCTTCCAAGAATGATCTGTTTTGGATTATTTGACATCGTCCACACAATGTTGAGATTAAGTCTCTATACATATCAACTAAAAAAATTACGTATTTGAGTTATGAATGGATCATATTTGTTATCTTTCTTAAATTTGGTTCCAAGAGCCAGATAAATTCGGGAAATTCTCCAACTGATCAAAATAATTTTACAAAGTGTTGGCATGCTACTCATTTCATGATTGAATACTGCAAGTGTTCAAATTAGTTATAAATCAGTTGCCTTAGGTAAGTTCTAAATAAGTTACCTACAACTTGTTTATAGGAATTACTTGGGCCAAATTTCCTTCACGTATAAGTAGATACCATAATAAATCCTATTTTCACACATCTTGAAGTTATAGAAGTAGTATTGTTGACCTAAAACAATAAAAATCACAGTTATTTTACAGAAAAAAAAATATATATTTTCAAGAATAGCAAAGAATTGCAATTTGGAATATGCAATCTATGGAAAACCAAAGACAATTTTGGAGAACAAAGGAGAGTCATTCTTTTTAGAGGAGAAGGGAGGTTGGAAGTGACTGTTGTAAGCAAAGAATCCATTGGAGGAAACTAAGAGATTGAAGTGTAGTGGCTTTTCATTGACTAATTTGTGAGAGTCTCTCATTGACTGGGCTATTGATAGGCAAAGAAAAATTCTTCTTTCCTCCTGTGAAGTGGTAAAGTAGTAACCTTCCTCCTGTTAGAGAGACAAAGTTACCTCTCTTTCTATACCTAATGCAATTGATAACAAGTGGTAGGACAAGAGATCTCCCCCTTTTTTTGACTATTTTTTAATTGGGATGCAGTTGCTTTATAATGTGTTAGTTTCTGCAATACAGTGAAGTGAATCAGTTATAAATATACAATATCACCCCTTTTGGACCTCTCCCCCACCCTACCTTCCCATCCCACCCATCTAGACCACTGAGCTGAGCTCCCTGTGCTACGCAGCAGGTTCCCTCTAGCTAGCTGTTCTACACAGGCCAGTGCGCATACACCAATCCCAATCTCCCAATTCCTTACCCACCACAATGTCCACACATCCATTCCCTACATCTGCATCTCTATTCCTGCCTGCAAATAGGTTAATCTGTACCATTTTTCTAGATTCTATACACATGCATTATTTGTTTTTCTCTTTCTGACTTATTACACTCTGTATGATAGACCTTAGGTCCTTCCACATCTCTACAAATGACCCAATTTTGTTCCTTTTTACGACCATGTAATATTCCATTATGTGTATGTGCCATGTCTTTTATCCACTCACCTGTCAATGGACATTTAAATTGCTTTCATGTTCTCATGACTGTAAATAGTGCTGCGCTGAACATTGTGGTGCATGTGTTTTTTTGAATTATGGTTTTTCACAGGGTGTGTGCCCAGTAGTGGATTTGCTGGGTCATATGATAATTCTCTTTTTAGTTTTTAAAGGAACTTCCATACTGTTCTCCATAACGGCTGTATCAATTTACATTGCCATCAATAGTGCAAGGGGGTTTCCTTTTCTCCACACCCTCTACATCATTATCTTTGTAGATTTTTTGGTGATGGGCATTCTGACTCCATTTTAAAAGAGGTTTCTGTTGCTAATTTTCAGTGTGTAAACTCTTGAAAATTTGGGGCTTAGTGTTCTATTTTACAGAAAATACAAAAAAAAAGTTTATATATCTAGTAACTATTTAAAGCAAAAAACAAAACAAAACAGTATGTGTGTGTGATAAGGACAAGCTGATCTATGTTAAAAGAGTCCAAAGGTCTGAAATTTGATCTACTTTTCTTTCTTGTCTTCTAACATAGTCTGCAAAGGGGCTTGGAAAACTTGTAGTGCTCCAGGAATATAATTTAAAAGACCTCTGAGATTTTTTGTAATTTTGCTTGTTAGTTTATTTTTGGCTATGCTGGGTCTCTGCTGCAGTGTGGGCCTTTTTCTGGTTGTGGCGAGTATTAACTACTCTGGAGTTGTGGTGTATGGGCTTCTCATTGCAGTGATTCTCTTGTTCCGAGCTCAGGCACTAGGGAACTCAGGCTTCAGTAGTTGCGATTTCCAGGCTCTAGAGCACAGGCTCAGTAGCTGTGATGCACAGGCCTAGTGGGGCAGGGCATATGGAACCTTCCTGGACTGAGGACTGAACCCATGTCTCCCATATTGGCAGGCAGGTTCTTTACCACTGAGCTACCTGGGAAGCCTAACCATCAGGATTAAAAATAGGAATACCCTGAAAACTTTTTTAACTTCTGTAAAATGCTTTCAAAGTTTGGAAACATTAATAATTTTATTTCCTTGGATACTTTATAGGATCATAAGGGAAAGAAAGTATGTGATGAGTTGAGAAGGCAAAGACTGAGACAAATGAATTTTCTTTTTAAATAGAGTAGCTAGTTTTAATAAATAAACAACTGAGTTTGAAAACTGCCATACTTGTGCTCATAATTATTAGGTGTGTAGTGAGGATGAAGACTTTTGCATTAGTAAACGTGAATTATAGGCAGATATAGAGATATGGCTCTACTGCCATGCCATAACATATCCATCATGTGGCCATAGGGGTACCACTTTTAAAGACAGTAGAACTCTCCTGCACACACTGATATCTGTGGAGCTGTGAATCGACTACAATGTCATGGCTGATGATCCAACTGGAGAGTTTAGGAGTTTGTTTCCAGTGCTTAAGTGGTCTGGCCCAATCCTCTGTGGCCCAAGCTGTTTGGAGACCCCAGCCTGGAAGTAGACAGTTCTGGAGAATTATTATTGATGTAAATATAGCCATTGCCTGCAAAATCTTAAAGGCTGACTTTGTATACTTCATCCTACACAAGCCTTACAAAAGCCCTATGACATCATAAGCAGCCTCAGGGACTGCTGTCATCCCCATTTTACAGAACACAATGCTTCTGTTTAATCACTCACTGCAGGGTTGACCAGACTGGCAACTTCATTAGTTACTCTGCCTGTGGCTCCTGCACCCCAGCTCCTAAAGCAAGGTAGGGTCCTCCTCCAACTGCCTGGAAAAAAAAAAAAGCAATTCTAGGCATAAGTATATTATCAGCGCATTTGTCACAAGGCAGGAAAGAACCCACAACAAAAACCAACCCAAAGACCTCAAGATTTCTATTTTGTTTCCAGCTTTCTTTCTCTTGGCTGTGTTTTTGGTTCCAGACCTTAAGCTGTCAAAGTAAATCTGGAAAATTTGGAAAGTAGAGGACAGTGTTGAAACTGGAGATAAGTTTTAAAATTTTTTGAAACTTAAATTCTAATTCATTTTGACAAAATTTTAAAAATCGAAATAAATTGAAGTTCATATCTAGTTCTCAGCCATGATTTTATGTATTCACTTAAGGAAAAAAAATTCATAAATTGATAAAAGATGTTCATAGTCCTCCTAATTGACATATATGAAAATGAAAGTGTTGCCTATTCCAATTGATAATCCTCCTAATGACACATATGAAAGTGAAAGTGTTATTTGCTCATTTGTGTCAGACTCTTGGAGACTCCATAGCCCACCAGGCTTCTCTGTCCATGGAATTATCCAGGCAAGAATACTGGAGTCGGTTGCCATGTCCTTTTCTAAAGGTTCTTTCCAACCCAGGGATTGAACCCAGGTCTCTCACGTAAGAGGCAGATTCTTTGAGCTACTTGGAAAGTCCAATGACATATATAGTAACACTTCAACTTGTTTTCTGAATAAATTTAATGATGTGAAAGTTTTATAAAGTGTTTTAAGGAATGACATATTTGTCATATCTCACATCCATTTGTCCTTCTTTTCTTTGATCACAATTCAGCCCAATTTTGGTAATCAATCAGTTATTATGAAACCTGGAATATTGTCAAAGATTTTCTCTGCATCTATGGAGATAATCATATGGTTTTTATTTTTCAATTTGTTAATGTGGTATGTTACATTGATTGAGTTGCAGATATTGAAGAATCCTTGCATTCCTGGGATAAAGCCCACTTGATCATGATGTATGATCTTTTTAATATGTTGTTGGATTCTGTTTGCTAGAATTTTGTTAAGGATTTTTGCATCTATATTCATCAGTGATATTGGCCTATAATTTTCTGTTTTTGTGATATCTTTGTCAGGTTTTGGTATTAGGGCGATGGTGGCCTCATAGAATGAGTTTGGAAGTTACCTTCCTCTGCAGTTTTCTGGAAGAGTTTGAGTAGGATAGATGTTAGTTCTTCTCTAAATTTTTGGTAGAATTCAGCTGTGAAGCCATCTGGTCCTGGGCTTTGTTTCTTGGAAGATTTCTGATTGCAGTTTCAATTTCCGTGCTTGTGATATTAAGATTTTCTATTTCTTCCTGGTTCAATTTTGGAAAGTAGTGCTTTTCTAAGAATTTGTCCATTTCTTCCAAGTTTTCCATTTTATTTGCATATAGTTGCTGATAATAGTCTCTTATAATCCTTTGTATTTCTGTGTTGTGATCTCTCCATTTTCATTTCTAATTTTGTTGATTTTTCTCCCTTTGTTTCTTGATGAGTCTGG
Organism: Aepyceros melampus; assembly: GCA_006408695.1. Classification (NCBI taxonomy): domain Eukaryota; kingdom Metazoa; phylum Chordata; class Mammalia; order Artiodactyla; family Bovidae; genus Aepyceros; species Aepyceros melampus. The sequence goes on along the minus strand of SJXQ01009485.1, from coordinate 14,865 downwards.
CTAATGGTTTGCCAATTTTATTTAAGTTCTCAAAGAACCAGCTTTTGGTGTGGTTGATTTTTGCTATGGTATCTTTTGTTTCTTTTGCATTTATTTCTGCCTTAATTTTTAAGATTTCTTTCCATCTACGAACGCTAGGGTTCATAATTTCTTCCTTTTCAAGTTGCTTTAGGTATAGAGTTGGTTATATATTTGACTTTTTTCTTGTTTCTTGATGTAAGCCTGTATTGCTATGAACCTTCCCCTTAGCTCTGCTTTTACAGTGTCCCATAGGTTTTGGGTTGTTGTGTTTTTATTTTCATTCATTTCTATGCATATTTTGATTACTTTTTTGATTTCTTCTATGATTTGTTGGTTATTCAGCAGCGTGTTGTTCAGCCTCCATATGTTGGAATTTTTAATAGTTTTTCTCCCATAATTGACATCTAATCTTACTGCATTGTGGTCAGAAAAGATGCTTGGAATGATTTCAGTTTTTTTTTAATTTACCAAGGCTAGATTTCTGACCCAGAATGTGATCTCTCCTAGAGAAGTTTTTGTGTGCACTTGAGAAAAAGGTGAAATTCATTGTTTTGGGGTGAAATATCCTATAGATATTAATTAGGTCTAACTGGTCTATTGTATCATTTAAAGTTTGTGTTTCTTTGTTATGGAGAATGAAATGCAACCCACTCCAGTATCTATCCATAGGTGTGAGTGGGGTATTGAAGTCTCCCACTATTATTGTGTTATTGTTAATTTCCCCTTTCATACTTGTTAGCATTTGTCTTACACATTGTAGTGCTCCTATGTGGGGTGCACATATATTTATGATTGTTATATCTTCTTCTTGGATTTCTCCTTTGATCATTATGTAAAACATCCATGTATGATAAAAACCCTCCAGAAAGCAGGAATAGAAGGAACATACCTCAACATAATAAAAGCTATATATGACAAACCCACAGCAAACATTATCCTCAATGGTGAAAAATTGAAAGCATTTCCCCTAAAGTCAGGAACAAGACAAGAGTGCACACTCTCACCTCTACTATTCAACATAGTTTTGGAAGTTTTGGCCACAGCAATCAGAGCAGAAAAAGAAATAAAAAGAATCCAAATTGGGAATGAAGAAGTAAAACTCTCACTGTTTGCAGATGACATGATCCTCTACATAGAAAACCCTAAAGACTCAACCAGAAAATTACTAGAGCTAATCAATGAATATAGTAAAGTTGCAGGATATAAAATCAACACACAGAAATCCCTTGCATTCCTCTACACTAACAATGAGAAAACAGAAAGAGAAATTAAGAAAAGAAATAATTCCATTCACCATTGCAACGAAAAGAATAAAATACTTAGGAATATATCTACCTAAAGAAATTAAAGACCTATATATAGAAAACCATAAAACACTGGTGAAAGAAATCAAAGAGGACACTAATAGATGGAGAAATATACCGTGTTCATGGATTGGAAGAATCAATATAGTGCAAATGAGTATACTACCCAAAGCAATCTACAGATTCAGTGCAATCCCTATCAAGCTACCAATGGTATTTTTCTGAGAACTAGAACAAATAATTTCAAAACTTGTATGGAAATACAAAAAACCTTGAATAGTCAAAGCAATCTTGAGAAAGAAGAATGGGACTGGAGGAATCAACCTGCCTGACTTCAGGCTCTACTACAAAGCCACAGTCATCAAGACAGTATGGTACTGGCACAAAGACAGAAATATAGATCAGTGGAACCAAATAGAAAGCCCAGAGATAAATCCATGCACCTATGGACACCTTATCTTTGACAAAGGAGGCAAGAATATACAATGGAGAAAATACAATCTCTTTAACAAGTGGTGCTGGGAAAACTGGTCAACCACTTGTAAAAGAAGGAAACTAGATCACTTTCTAACACCATACACAAAAATAAACTCAAAATGGATTAAAGATCTAAATGTAAGACAAGAAACTATAAAAGTCCTAGAGGAAAACATAGGCAAACCACTTTCTGACATAAACCACAGCAGGATCCTCTATGACCCACCTCCCAGAATATTGGAAATAAAAGCAAAAATAAACAAATGGGACCTAATTAAAATTAAATCTTCTGTACAACAAAGGAAACTATAAGCAAGGTGAAAAGACAGCCTTTGGAATGGGAGAAAATAATAGCAAATGAAGCAACTGACAGACAACTAATCTCAAAAATATACAAGCAACTCCTGCAGCTCAATTCCAGAAAAATAAATGACCCAATCAAAAAGTAGGTCAAAGAACTAAACAGACATTTCTCCAAAGAAGGCATACAGATGGCTAACAAACACGTGAAAAGATGCTCAACATCACTCATTATCAGAGAAATGCAAATCAAAACCACAATGAAGCACCATTTCACACCAGTCATAATGACTGCTATCTAAAAGTCTACGAGTAATAATGCTGGAGAAGGTGTGGAGAAAAGGGAACCCTCTTACATTGTTGGTGGGAATGCAAACTAGTACAGCCTCTATGGAGAATAGTGTGGAGATTCCTTAAAAAATTGTAAATAGAACTGCCATACGACCCAGCAGTCCCACTGCTGGGCATACACACTGAGGAAACCAGAATTGAAAGAGACACATGTACCCCAATGTTCATCACAGCACTGTTTATAATAGCTAGGACATGGAAGATGTCCATCAACAGACAAATGGATAAGAAAGCTGTGGTACATATGCACAATGGAATATTACTCAGCCATTAAAAAGAATACATTTGAATCAGTTCTAATGAGGTGGATGAAACTGTAGCCTATTATACAGAGTGAAGTAAGCCATATGGTATACTAAAACATATATATGGAATTTAGAAATATGGTAACGATAACCCTGTATGTGAGACAGCAAAAGAGACACAGATGTATAGACCAGTCTTTTGGACTCTGTGGGAGAGGGCAAGGCCTGGATGATATGGGAGAATGGCATTGAAACATGTAAATTAGCACATGTGAAATGAATCACCAGTCTAGGTTCAATGCATGATATAGGGTGCTCAGGGCTGGTGCACTGGGATGACCCAGAGGGATGGGATGGGGAGGAAGGTGGGAGGGGGGTTCTCGATGGGGAACACATGTACACCCATGGTGGATTCAAGTCAATGTATGGCAAAACCAATACAATATTGTAAAGCAAAATAAATAAATAAATGAACAGAGGGGAAAAAAATAAGAGACTTGGAATAAATAATCCCTATGGAACAACAGCAAGCAATTAAACATTAATTGAAACTCAAAGTTCTTTATGTGCATTATGTCAATAACCAGTATCCCTCAGTAAATCTATGAATATGTATCTCTACTTTCAACCTAGAGGTTAAATGATTGTATAATCATATAAATAATAGATGCAGGGTTTAGATTTATGTCTACGCAGGATGACTCTAGAATCCATGATCTTAACCTTTACGTTACCTCTCCCTGATAGGATGGGGTGGATAGAGGTTGGTGGAGGCTTGTCTAGTCACTGAATATGAGTTCATTCTCCCTGTGAAGCTTACAGTGACCTGTTAATTGGGTGTCAAGGTCAAGCTTGCCCATGTCCCTCAAGTAATCTCATTCTACATTTAACCCATGTGATTCAGATTTCTAAATAACAAATTGTTATTTATGAGTATACAGGTATGCGTATATATGCATATTCACAAATATATTAATCAACTATCATGTATCACATATTATGTATGCCATGTGTTGCATATATGTCTATTTAGATATGTGTGTATCTTTCACACTTGCAGTGCTCATAATACCTTGCTCCTTTAATACTTGTTTTTTTTTTTTTTTTAAAAAGCACAATGTATAGTTTTACTCTCATTTGGAAAGTTAAAAAAATTGAAGCATAGTGAAGATATATGACTTGCCCACCTATTTCCCAGAGTGACATTGTCAGATGGTTGATTTTCCCTAAAAATATCCACACATACATATCTGCAAACACACAGAAATCTGGGGTCTCCCACAATGACTTTCTAATTTTTGTAACCAGGGAGTATTAATTTAAATGTTGTTAAAGATTATGTGTGAGTTTAGCCAGTGGGGACAGAGAATGCCCTGCATAAAGCAAAGGTTTGTTTCCTTAGAGCAGGGCGAATGCTCTTTCAATTACCTTCTTTTTCAGGAATTATAGGATGCCAGTAATTGCTTACCAATGTGTATAGGCTAACAACTACCTAACGTATAATAACTGATTATTTCCCCAATGATTAGACTGTAAACCAGTCTTCCTTAAATTTGTCCTTAATCCTTTGCCAAGATACAAATTATTAGAATGAAGTTATTTCAAATAAGTAAAATTCACCTTACATGTGATAATAAATACACTGACAGATCAACTTGGCTGAAACCATAATCTAAAAGTTTCCACTCAATTAAAAAGCTAAATATCTTATTCCCGATTCAAAAGAAGAAATATTTGAAATATTTAGAATTCCTGAGATGAGATTCAGAGTCATATCATCACGTCTAGAGATTAATAATAAGGTATTTTAAACCTGCTGCTATCACACTGTAATAGAGTAATTTATAGAGTTGGAATATGGAGGAAATTAAAGTTTGAAGTTTTCTCTTTTAAAAGACAAAGTTTATCTCTTCTAACTTTTTGCTCTACAAAGATGTTCCTTTTAAAATATTCCTTATTGAAAGAAACACCTTCTATTAATTGATATTATTACTTATACCAGTTTCTTTCCACATGAAACAATAAGAACAGACACAGCAATGATTCCAGTCCTCAGGCATCTTTATTTTTTTTTATCTTGTCTTTATGTCTTTCCATTTGACCACCTCCCATCCATACTTATGTTGATACTCCCACTTTTAACTGATGATAATCAGTTTTAATACCAAGGGAACACGTATATTTTTTAAATAGGTATTTTTAAAAACCCAAATTTGCTGATGTTTTTTATTAATGCATTTTTTAAAATCGAAGCAACCTTTCCATGTTCAAATAAAAAATATCAGGAATGAACTGCCTGGTAGATAATTGAAAATTAAGGACATTCTAATTTTGTTTTGTTATTCTAAGAGTTCCTTGTAAAAATGGAGACATTTAAAGTTCAATTTAAAATATACAGTGTTGAGCTTGTGAACAAGAAAATATTTTTCACAACAGCAATTATCCTGCAACTAATTTGCTTTCAGAGCCTCATGCCTTTAGGCTAACACACAATCTAAGTTTGTTTAATCTTAATTAAACTTTTCTCTCAAAATTAACTTGCTCCACTGGCAAATGAAAAATGTTTTCCCTTTGGACTCACACATATGAATTAAAATGCAGGATGCTTTGAACCTCTAAAGAGAAAAATACTTAAGTTTTTATTCTGGAAGCAGACACTTAAGTATACAATAATGTCCAACTGTCTGTATTTTTCCTAGAGTAAGATGTTCGTATTAATTAGTGATATCTGAATAGAGACAGCAGAATAGCCTGTTTATAGTTAAGAAGGAAAGATGTGGGTTGTGTTGACCAAACCATATTCATTGCATTGATATTAGTTTGCATTTCTGGTTTAGTTCTTTTATTATAAGTGGCATAACTTTCCTATTGTCAAAACATTGCTAATTGTGAAAGGGGAAAGGGCAGAACAATAACAGCACAACTATAAGTGCTTAACACCATTGACTGAAACTGAAGATTGTACTGTTCTTTAGTTTCTTCAGAGCTTCTAGAATTGTACTGGATGAATCTGTTATAGAACTAGTATTCAGCATCAGTTCATATGTCTGACTGTCACTGTGACTCTCCTAGTATATTTTTGTGCCCCTAAAATTTAACTCAGTAAGATTACAAAGTTGGGATTAATAGTAAATGTCATTTGAATGAACAAATGAATTAATTAGCCTATCCATAAATTTTGTAGAACTTAATAAAACTACATATGCTAATTTTACATCATGGTTTTACAATAATACTCATTATCAAACAAGTTCTATCTCTCCAGATATAGTTTAATAAATGATGATAAAAGGAAGCTAATGATGCTTCCATGACTTATGGAAGATATATATTTTTTTAATTCCTGAAAAATAAACTGAACAACCAATAGAATTACAGGGTAAAATTCCAATAATAGGGGAAGAATGGAGATATATTTATGCATATATAGCCAAGTTCTCTCGCTGTTCACCTGAAACTATCACAACATTGTTAATCAGCTATATAATTCAAAATAAAAAGTTAAAAAATTCCTTATAATACTTCCAAAAAGATTATAGATTAATTAAATCATTTTAAAATTTATTTGGGCATTTAAAAAGTATATGGGAGCAAGAAAATATATATAGTTTATATTGTATCAAATATATAAATCTATTACTCAGGATTGATGGTTTGATAGTATTAGGTTTGACTATCCGAAATATACATGCCTCCCAATTTATTTATTTTTTTTTAATATTGTTCAGTAGCACTATGTGTTTGCCTCCATATAGACCTTGGATACTTATCAATTTTGTTAAAGAAAGTTTATGTATTTTTTTTTGCTATTGTTGATAATCTTTTGTTATATTGATAGTATGTAAAAGGGAAATTGTTTTATATATTTTTTGGTAACCAGATATCTTATTATTATTTTTCCCAGATATCTCTTTTAAATACTTTAGATATCTAATAGCATGTGCAAGTATACAGATTTTTGTTTCCTTCTTTCAAAGAGTGAGGTCTTTTGTCCCTGATTCTGTTGTGTAACATGGGCTAGAAATTTTGAAATAGTTTTAAATAATGAAGTTGAAAGGCAACATTTTTGTCTATTGTTTGACTTAAATGAAATTGCTCCTACTTTATAATCTTTTGTTATATTGATAGTATGTAAAAGGGAAATTGTTTTATATATTTTTTGGTAACCAGATATCTTATTATTATTTTTCCCAGATATCTCTTTTAAATACTTTAGATATCTAATAGCATGTGCAAGTATACAGATTTTTGTTTCCTTCTTTCAAAGAGTGAGGTCTTTTGTCCCTGATTCTGTTGTGTAACATGGGCTAGAAATTTTGAAATAGTTTTAAATAATGAAGTTGAAAGGCAACATTTTTGTCTATTGTTTGACTTAAATGAAATTGCTCCTACTTTTTCACTGTTAGGTGTTATACTGGATATGAGTTTGGTTAGAAGACCCCTAGTATGCTTAAGGTATATATGTATTCATATCAGTTCAGTCACTGCTCAGTCGTGTCCAGCTGTTTGCAACCCCATGGAATGCAACACACCAGGCTTCCCTGTCCTTCACCAAGTCCTGGAGCTTGCTCAAACTCATGTCCATCAAATCTGTCGTGCCCTCCAGCCACCTCATCCTCTGTCATCCCCTCCTCCTCCTGACTTTACTCTTTCCCAGCATCAGGCTCTTTTCCAGTGAGTCAGCCCTTTGCATCAGGTGGCCAAAGTACTGGAGCTTCAGGTTCAGCATCAGTCCTTCCAATGAGTATTCAGGACTATATATGTATGAAGAATTTTTTAAAAATATAAAATATTACCAAATACTATTTTAAAAATCAGCTCAAATGGTCAGGCAATTTTTTTTTCCTTAAAGTATGCTGGGATCAATTATGTTACAAGTTAAATATTCTTGTATTTTAGTGCAAACTCTTCTTGGAAATGATGAATTCTTTTAATACACTGGGCTAATTCAACGTGATAGACTTTTTGTTTATCATTTTTGTTTCCATGTTTATAATCATTATTGGCTTGAAGTCTCCTGATGTTGTGTGCTCTCAAATTTTCTTCTTGTATTATGCTCAGTGTATAAAACACATTGGGAAGCTTCTCTTTTTAATGCTCCAGAGGGCTTATCTATAAAAAAGACGTTATTTGGTTTTGAAAGCTGGAAAGAACTGGGCTATAAAACTGCCTAGTCCTGAGGCTATTTTGGGAAGCAATTCTTTTATTTTTTTTTCAATTTCTTCTCTTGTTGTTCTATTCTATTTTCTACTTCTTGAATGTTTTAGTTATTTATGTGTTTGAGATTTTCACATTTGTCAGCTCACCATTTTCCCTAGACATTCTCAAAATTAAGAAATGCATCTTGCATTCTGATAGCATCTTTTCTTCTCTCTTCTTTTGTTCTTGCCCCTCATCATCATATAACACAGATAATAAAATTACTGCTTCTTCATCACCTCTGTTGTCAACAAAAACTAACTTTGGGATTTCTGCCAACTACTACGTACCATAAGGAAATATTTCAAATCCATAAATCACAAATATATAGGCCCATCACATATGCATGATAAGATGCTAGCTAAAATGTTATTAATTTAGTCAACACTTGGTGAGTTTTTTTGCATATCTGTAAACATCTGCTCATTTCAAACATTTTAAATTGATCAGATATTCATCATTGTGTATAGGTGTTCCACATAAGAAACAAAATCATTGAAGTACAGCATACCAATGATTAAGATTTCCAAATATACTTGGAAATTATATTATACAGTAACTGAAATGATTGAAATAATTGTCCCTTTAGGAGAAATGAAGGCATTTCTTTTAAAATATATGGACAATGAAATTCCTTGTGGTAGAATTTCTCTTTGGTGGCTAAATAAAAATCAAAAGTTGTTAAAGGATTATATTAAGAAATGAATCATCTTTCTTTGGAAGTTTTTCTCTACTTCCATATACCAGTCCCTGTTCTATGTGCTGAGAATAAATAGAACATAGCGTAAATCAAAGCCTCATTTGCAAAGAGTTTAAGGTAGAAGGAAACAGAAAATACGTTTATAAAATGTGTCAAGCAAACTAGCTTAAGCAATGAAGTGATGGAGTGCAGAAGGATCTTGTTTTTAATCAGGTGGTCAAATGTTTCCAGTGAAGAGACATTTGAGGGCAGGCCTGGATTAAGAGAAGGAGGAAATCATGTACCTATTTGAAGAGAGCACTTTCTAGGCAGAAGCAGCAAGACATTGGTTTGGGAGAAGGTTTCTTGTACTTATAAATAGCTTGAATGGGGAGGTCAATGTGTCTGAGGCAGAGTAAGTGAGGACTGGTAGTCAGAAAGCTACTTGGAGTCATTCAGAAAGCTACTTGGAGTCATTTTAATGCCAATCTAGGGTTTAAATATATACTTAAGTGCATGCCAAGAGCAGAATCATCTACCTTTTGGATATTTCCCATGTTCAGTTTGGTTCAGTTCAGTCACTCAGTCGTGTCTGACTCTTTGCAACCCCATGGACTGCAGCACTCCAGGCCTCCCTGTCCATCACCAACACCCAGAGTTTGCTTAAACTCAAGTCCATTAAGTTGGTGATGCCATCCAGCCATCTCATCCTCTGTCGTCCCCTTTTCCTCCTGCCTTCAATCTTCCCCAGCATCAGGGTCCCTTCCAATGAGTCAGTTCTTCATATCAGGTGGTCAAAGTATTGGAGTTTCAGATTCAGCATCAGTCCTTCCAATGAATAATTAGGAGTGATTTCCTTTAGGATGAGTTGGTTGGATCTCCTTGTAGTCCAAGGGACTCTCAGGAGTCTTCTCCAACACCACAGTTCAAGTATCAATTCTTCGGCACTCAACTTTCTTTATAGTCCAACTCTCATATCCATACATAACTATTGGAAAAACCATAGCTTTGACTAGATGGACCTTTGTTGGCAAAGTAATGTCTCTGCTTTTTAATACACTGTCTAGGTTGGTCATAACATTTCTGCCAAGGAGTAAGCGTCTTTTAATTTTATGGCTGTGGTCACCATCTGCAGTGATTTTGGAGCCCAGAAAAATAATGTCTCTCACTGTTTCCACTGTTTCCCCATCTATCTACCATGAAGTGATAGGACCGATGCCATGATCTTCGTTTTCTGAATGTTGAGCTTTAAGCCAACTTTTTCACTCTCCTTTTCACTTTCATCAAGAAGCTCTTTAGTTCTTCTTCACTTTCTGCCATAAGAGTGGTGTCATCTGCATATCTGAGGTTATTGATATTTCTCCCAGCAATCTTGATTCTGGCTTGAGCTTCATCCAGCCCAGCATTTCTCATGATGTCCTCTGCATATAAGTTAAATAAGCAGAGTGACAATATATAGCCTTGATGTACTCCTTTCCCCATTTGGAACCAGTCTGTTGCTCCATGTCCAGTTCTAACTGTTGCTTCCTGATCTGCATACAGATTTCTCAAGAGGCAGGTGAGGTCATCTGGTATTTCCCATGTTAATGCAAAGCAATAAAAAAAATATTTCCTTTCCCTAGAGATAATCTTAGTAGGTGTATCATCATCTGCCAAGGAGATTGGAAATCCATGAAATAATTCTCTGAATGATGAGACAGTCTCAAACAGCATTTCCTACTCTAAGATCTTATGATGAGATGAACCTTGGGACACACACTTCATACCTCTCTAACAAGACTTGATTTACATCTTCAAGAGTTTTGCAAGTGGAAAGAATGTGTTGCACCATGGTGTACTGGCATAAAGAAAAACGTGTTTGACTCAGACTCTGGAGACTTTAGTTCAAATTGTGCTTCACATTGGCTGTGGGACATTGGGTGTGACTCTTGTTAACATTACCAGTCTTCTGCTTCCAAACAAGAAGTTTTGAACTGGATAAATTTAGAATTTTTAGCAACGTCAAAATTCCTATATGCGACACAATGCCCATCTGTATTCACTAGTACCCATTTCTTACTCCCTTTTCCTCACAGGATCTGTCTCTTGATGGTTCTCCTTATAAACCTGAGAAAAAGCTGATTTCTAAGTGAAAGTGAAGTTGCTCAGTCATGTATGACTCTTTGCGACCCCATGGACTATAGCCCACCAGGCTCCTTCATCCATGGGATTCTCCAGGCAAGAATACTGGAGTGCGTGCCATTTCCTTCTCCAGGGGATCTTCCCGACCCAGGGATAGAACCCAGGTCTTCTGCATTGCAGGCATACCCTTTAACCTCTGAGCCACCAGGGATATTTATTTAAAGAATAGTCAACAATTGATACTACTTATCCACTTATTTTCATTTAATTTCAGGTTTATTAAAATTATATGACCTCATTTCCTTATCAAAATAATCCCTTGTCATAGTAGGACAGGTAATTGCTATTACCTTTAATAGAAGAGCAATTCAACATATCAGTACTGATGGTTTATTCATCATCACATCAGCTATAATAATAAAACCTGGTTTTTATGTAAGCCTTCTTGTTAATGTCCGGTTCCAACTGAAGTAGAATAATAGTATTATCCATCCTTAAATAGTTTCCCCTAACATCTCATCAATGATATACCTGAAGTTCTGAATCTAATTGTATGTCTACCTGGTAAAACATGGTAAAATGAGGTCAGGGAAGTATATTCCTCTGATTTCTTCTCTTATTTAACAATGGTTACTTCATCTGATCAGTCCTTCAGAGTTACATTTCTTCAATATTTAAATTTGCTTCTNAAACCTCCCTAAAAGTCTGCTGCTGCCGATTTTAGTGGTCCTTCAGAGAAGGGAGAAAGAACCCAGACGTCGTAATTGTGAAGACTGAGTCGGACAGACCAAGCTCTGCCCCCAGCCTTTAGTCTAGCTAAGCCACGCCCTCCCTTGGGAGGAGGCTAGGCCTAGGCCACGCCCCTTCTCTTGAGCGTGCGCGGAAGGCGAGCCGAGATGGAGGAGCAGCGGTGGTGATGAAATGAACCAGCACAACGAACCGCGCGAAGCCCGGAGGGGCCTGTATTCCGCGTGCGTCGTTAGAGGTCGCCCCGCCCTACCGTTTGCGCGCCCGCGCGACGCTCCCGCGAGGCCACAGGTTGGACGAACACGCACAGGATCTCCGGGGCGCGCAGAAAGGGAGGGGCAGGTGGAGTCAGGCGCGCGCGCGCGCCAGAAGGGACGCGAAAGGAGCAGGCGAGTCGGGCGGATCGGATGGATAGAGCGGTGCGGCCAGGTTGTTTGGAGGCGGTGCGTAAAGCCGCTCTGGGCCCGAGGGCGCCCATCTCACTGGGCCGCTCGGTTCTAGGACCCGATCCGGGGCAGGGGGAGGAGAACACCGGGTCAAGGGCCACCGTCGCCGCTCCCGGGAAGTCCTCCCGCCAGCCCGTCTGACCGCGCTTTGCGGGCTCTGCCTGTCAGGGTAAGCGGGTCCAGGCTTATCAGGGAGTTGGGTGAGATGAGAGAGTGTGGGAGGCCATTAGGGGCCTGTGGGAGGAAAGGGAGTGGGAGTGTGCGTGAGGGAAAGGGTATGAGAAGAGAAAGAGGCCCATCAAATAAAATAGTAGTCATAATAACCAGCACTAGCACACGGCAGTAATATTCTAGTGCTGTGTACCGGAGCTTGAAGAGCACCTTATGTGCTTCATTTTTTTAACCCCTACTGCAGTCCTCCGAGATGTATGCCATCATTAAACCCATTTTAAAAGAAGGGAAAACTGAGGCAGGAGAGAGGTTAAGTAACTTGGGCAAAGCCCCATAGCTCCTTCGCGTCCTCCCTTCGAACTTAGGTCTCTTTGGCCCTAAGGGGTGTAATTTAAATATCTTTGTTTAAAAAAAAAAAAAAAGTAGGGTTAGGAGGAGGAGAGGGGTGAAGGTGGCTTGCAGTGGGAAAGTGATCCAGAACAGGAGAGAAGGATGAAGGAAGGTGTAAGGGAGGGGACCTGAGTTTGGAACCTCGCGCGCCTCCCCCTTCTTGGTTCTTGCGGCCTCACAACTTTTCCTTGCTGTTCGGTGGCTTTCTGAACCAGAGCTGTTCGCTCTGGAGGAGCCAGCTCACAGGTCCGGGCCACAAGAGTGGTTTTTAAAAGTGGTTGAACTGCGGTTTGGTCCAGGGTGGTGTCTTGGGACCCTGTTTGGCGGGGGCGGAGGACGGCGGCCCCCGCGCCGGGATAGGGAGAACCCCCCTCCAGGAGGCTGCCATTTCTTCTGAAGTGCTGCTTACTTCCTTTTCCTTCTTAGCCGTGCGTGGCAAAGCCTTTGTCCTGTCCGCTAGAATGGGGAAGTCTTCTTTATTGTTTCCTTGCACTCAACTGCACACACAGCCTCAAACAAAACAAACTCAGAAAAACCAAAACATGTTTTTCCCAAGCAAGGTCTGGGTCTCTGGATTGCTTGCAGAGAAAGCGTTCTGTTGACTTTTTCTTGAGTTGCTCTTCAGAGCTTTTCTGAGTAAGGAGCTTTGTTTTGGAGAAGTTAGACTGTAGATCTTTGAGGGGCGATCTGCTCAATTTGTTCTACAGATGAGCACAGGGCAGACACTCAGGAACTCCTGAGTGGCCTTACACAGTCTAGTACTGGCAAACAACAGGTACCAGGGCTTGTATTTTGCTTTCATATAGAGTGGAGTAGCTTCTGTGGGAGTCAGGTTTTCAAGTCAGTCGGAGGGGCAAACCTTGCATGCAACCAAAATTATCATTAAAAATTTCTTAGGAAAATGCAGAATTGGAAATGGCCATTGTGTTTCTCAGTAAATCTAGCACAGTTGTTTCGCCTTCATTTAAAAAAAAAAAGATAATTTATTTACTTAGTTTTGGTTCTGCTGGATCTTCGTTGCTGCGCAGGCTTTTTCTCTAGTTGCGGAGACTGGGGGCTGCTCTCTAGTTGCGGTGTCTGGGCTTCTCATTGCGGTGGCTTCTCGTTGTGGAGCACAGGCTCTAGGCGAGCGGGCTTCAGTAGCTGTGGCACAGTGTTGCTTCGCAGCATGTGGAATCTTCCTGGATCAAGGATCAAACCTGTGTCCCCTGCACTGGCAGATGGATTCTTAACACTGCTCCACTAGAGAAGTCTCCTCCAGTTTGGGAACTTATTCTAGTTTCTTTGGTTGTAATCTAGGTACAGTAATTAGGTTACCTTTAGGAGCTGTGTTGAACAGATACACACGGTTGAATGGCATAGAGTCATTCTACCTGTGAGGTGTCCTGTGCTGTGCTGTGTTGGCACTGAGAGGCTTAGGAAGAGGACTGATGACCGTGGGGAAAAGTATGTTTATTGATCCCCATTTGGGGCTCATACTGGAGCTTGTGCTCAATGAGTGGAAAGTGGCAGGCAGAATTGTTAGTTTTATTTATTATCATCATCATTATTTCCGTCACTTTTGGTTGACAGTAGTAATTTACGCTAAATTAAATGTGTGTAATGTTCCTTTTCAGTTTTCGAGTGGCACTACATTTTGTTGCTTCCAAGCTATTGTTTGTTTCTGCATAGTTTTCCTAGATAAGAGTTTGGTGGAAGCATGTGTTAAATATTTTGCCAGTGGTCTGTTTTTTACTTCCTTGTTTGTCAGTACTATAACAGTGATTATACATACTTCCCAGCTGGCTCAGTGGTAAAAAATCTGCCTACCAGTGCAGGAGATACAGGAGATTTGGGTTCAGTGCCTAGGTCAGGAAGATCCTCTGGAGAAGGGAATGGTAACCCACTCCATTATTCTTACCTGGAAAATCTCATGGACAGAGTAGCCTCGTGGGCTACAACCGTGGAGTCGAAAAGGGTCACACATGACCCAGTGTACCCACACACATCTAACAGTGGTTAGCTTTTAAAAAGAAGTAAAAAAAATTTAATTGTAGTTGATGTACAAAGTTATATGTTACAGGTGTACAACAGTTCAGTTCAGTTCAGTACGCCAGGCCTCCCTGTCCATCACCAACTCCCGGAGTTCACTCAGACTCACGTCCATTGAGTCCGTGATGCCATCCAGCCATCTCATCCTTGGTCGTCCCCTTCTCCTCCTGCCCCCAGTCCCTCCCAGCATCAGGGTCTTTTCCAATGAGTCAACTCTTCGCATAAGGTGGCCAAAGTACTGGAGCTTCAGTTTTAGCATCATTCCTTCCAAAGAAATCCCAGGGTTGATCTCCTTCAGAATGGACTGGTTGGATCTCCTTGCAGTCCAAGGGACTCTCAAGAGTCTTCTCCAACACCACAGTTCAAAAGCATCAATTCTTTGG
>SJXQ01009484.1:165203-210062 GCA_006408695.1 Aepyceros melampus | reverse complement strand
GTGAAAGTGGGCACCCTTGTCTTGTTCCTGACTTTAGGGGAAATGCTTTCAATTTTTCACCATTGAGGAGAATGTTTGCTGTGGGTTTGTCATATATAGCTTTTATTATGTTGTGGTATGTTCCTTCTATTCCTGCTTTCTGGAGAGTTTTTATCATAATGGATGTTGAATTTTGTCAAAGGCTTTCTCTGCATCTATTGAAATAATCATATGGCTTTTATTTTCCAATTTGTTAATGTGGTGAATTACATTGATTGATTTGTGGATATTGAAGAATCCCTGCATCCCTGAGATAAAGCCCACTTGGTCATGGTGTATGATCTTTTTAATGTGTTGTTGGATTCTGATTGCTAGAATTTTGTTAAGGATTTTTGCATCTATGTTCATATCTCATCTTTATAAATTAAAGGCAGTGTTTCCACATGTTCTTGATCTTATGGGATACTTTTTGAGTGAACACTGATAACACACCCATACAGGGTCCTGTTGATGAAAAAGTTCAGAGTAAATGATGCACATTGAGAATGAGGGGATTTGATTCTTCAGTTCTTTTTTTTTTCCTTGATGCCAAGAGTGTGGTTCTGCATAATTTAACCTAGAATTTGTTTCATCTGTACAAAAGATAACTTGATATTCTAAAATTGTAAAATGACAGGATAACTGCTTTTAAATGCCAATTTTCTTTCTTATAAAGTCTAAGACTTGGCAACTTATGCTAATATAGTTGATCCTTTGTTCTAAATTTGGTATGGTTAATACTTAAGGCCTTTGATATATGTGGTAGGCAGAATTCTAAGATGTGCCCTAAGTGTCCCATTCCTGGAGGCATCCATGCTCTTTACAATTCTTAACACCATGAATATATTGAGATATCGCTCCTGTAATAGCTTATGTTCTATGGCATACTTGAAATTTAAAAAGGGAGATTATCTTATCCTGACCTAAACTCATGAGCCCTCTTAAGTCAGTGTCTTGAGGTTAGGGACAAAATTGGAGTCACGAGAGAAATTTAATGCAAGGAAAATGATTGGTTTCTGGCTTCAAAAATAAATGGATGTATGGAGCAGTAATGCAGGAAATCTCTAAATGCTGAGGAAAAGTTGATAGCCAGCAAGTATATGGGGGTATAAGAAACCCATTTCTAAATATACAAGAAATTTCAGCTCCCACATAAGGTTACAGCCTTGGTCATCACCTCTATTTTGGCCTTGTAAGACCTTAAGCAGAGAACCCAGTCAGACCATTCTTGAACTTCTGATCCACAGAAACTATGAATTTAAAAATGAGTATAGTTTCAAACTACTATGTATGTGTGTGTGCTAAGTCACTTCGCCCTGTCCAACTCTTTGCAGCCCCATGGACTGTAGTCTTCCAGGCTCCTCTGTCCATGGGGATTCTCCAGGCAAGAACACTGGAGTGGGTTGCCATCCTCTCCTCCAGGGGATCTTCCTGACCCAGATAGAAATTTTCAATGCAGCAACAGAAAACTAATATAATATGTAGTGATTTAAACTGCTTTTCTGAAAGTCACATTTGAATTACTATAAGGCTGCAAGGCTTGCATTTATGAGTCCAATGATTTATTTAGTAAGTGAGCCAAACCACCCTTGATTCCCAGGGTTAGAATCTCAGTAGAGCTTTATGAATTTCTACTGGTAGTAGTATATTCATTACCTCCTCAGTGGTTGGAAAGTATTTCTTCCAATGGTTTGAAAATTATATGCGGTTAAGATTTCAGACTGATGACTTATGTGATTTCTGAAGCTCTAGAATATCTGGGATCCACTGGACATTTGTTAGAAAAAGATTTTAGACCCAGCAATTCCATCATTTGGGCTTCCCTGGTGGCTCAGCAGTAAGAATCCGCCTGCCAGTGCATGAGACGCAAGTTCTATCCCTGGGTTGGAAGATCCCCTGGAGGAGGAAAGGGCAACCCACTCCAGTACTCTTGCCTGGAAAATCCCATGGAGGGAGGAGCCTTGGTAGGCTACAGTCCATGGGATCGCAGAGAGTCGGACACGACTGAGCGACTTCACTTTCTATGGATAAATCTGCTGATATAAAGTTGCTGCAGTTTTTACCTCTAGCTTTCATTTTACCATAATGATAGGAGTAGGAACTGGTTATAATCCATAAGACTGAAATGTAGATGTTTTCCTTCTTGATGGATAATAGCTTAATTCTGAGCACTTATTTTATTGCATGTCAGTACTATTCTAGAAATATCGCATGTATTATCTCATTTATTTCTCTCAACCAAAGAATGAAGTCCATTATTATTCCCATCAAATAGATAAGAATGTTGAGACAAAAAGCAGTTAAGTAGCTTGACTAAGATTACAGTTATTCAGAAACATAACCATAGTGATGTTCTCTTACCAGAATATAATTTCCAACAAACTAATAAAGATTATATTATCCTCCCTTCATTTTCTATCATTTTTTAATCATCATTTTAATTTGCACCAGTTCTGGTTGAACTTAATGCCAGGTGCATTTTATACTGCACTCTTAGAAAGAAAAACATTCTTCTATGGGTGAATATGGTGAACTAGAAGTGAACTTTATAGACAACTGACAGTTATCTAATTTTTTTAGGAAAAAATGGTTTAAGACTACTTAAGAAAAATTGTGAATAGGTATATGTATCTAAGTTATAAGGAATAACCTGAGTGTGTAGGGTCCTAAGAAACATTTCACTAATTTTTTAAAAGGTTCGTGAAAAATCTAAATAGTTCAAAATTCTGTATTCTTTGAATGGCTTGAGTTGAGATTGTGCTTTTGACTGAGCAGGTATTTGGTGTTCACATTTTCATGATGCAGTTTTTGCATTATGGATTGTCCATTTCTCTTAAGTCTAAAAAATCACTGGTCTTGTCCATGAGTAAATGATGTTGCTCAGAAACATACTCAGTGGCTGTATTAATATTTATTGAGGTTCTGCTGAAAGGTATGAACTTCCAGTCCTCCAGGAAATTGTCTTGGCTCCTTCCAGGTAATTAGACTTCTCCATACCTCTATCACGTTATTTAGTCTTGCATAATTACTTCTACTTAATTGAGCCTGCACTGTTTCCATATCTTCAATAAATACCAGAGATGCGTATCATGTGGTCCCATGAAGCACTTGACTGTATTTGTTGTAGGATGGTGTCAGGGACATTTAGGACAACATCACATGATGCTCGTTCATGAGGAAATGAAGAAAACATTTCTCTCAGGCCTCAGTGTCTGAACGGGTTGCAATTTTTAAGAAATTTGTTTATGTTCTAGGCCATCCATTTTGTAAATGTGTTTGTCATTTTTTTTCAGAAAAGTAGATCTTAATTTTTGCCTCACTCTTCCCTGACTTTGTATTATTTCCCACACCTCTATCTCCTATCACCCTAATCTCTTCAAGGAGGTTATTTTCTGAAATATTACCATATGTGCTTCAAAAATTGCCTTATATACCGACTGGAATGAGAGAAAGTATGCATTCATAAGGAAACAGCATTAATAACCAACAAAAAACATCAGTAATAATTGGCCAAGACTAAGTTTCTTGAATGAGGAATGCTTTTCTTGCTGTTACTCTTCATTGATCTTAAAATTAAGGTCTTTTTTTGTTTTTTCCAATTTCACAGAAAGAACAGGTGGCCAGATTGTTTAAAATTATCCTTAAAGCAAAAACTGCCATTGAAATAAATATATTCAGCTTCAAAAATAGCATTTATCAATAACCTTCAAGGGAATGAAAATTAAATTTAGTGACGTTATAGGAATGGGAGAGAACTCAGTGAAGGCAGTTGTATCAATTAATAACAGAGCAGTGATTTATCTCTTATCATAACAGGATGTTATGCAAAAAAATTTTTTTAGAATATATGTTGATGGCCTATAACACCTGAACTGCTGAAGTAGAATCAAACTAATAAGGGACTATGTACAGAAATCAATGTCTACCTTAGATAATGACATATAAAAAGGATCTTAAAATTAGGTTATACAAGTATATTGAATTGGTGTACAACTTCATTAATACCAGAGGACAGTTTGTCTCAAAACTCATCTCTATATATTCTGAAAAAAAAAAAAACCAATTAAATTAAAAATATTTCTACTATTTATTTCTTCTGGTGCAAAAGGCATGCAATACTTTATATTGTATCTGGAATGATGTCTTACTTTTTGGCTAATTTATATAATATATTTTAAAGTTTCACACATATGGTTGGCATATAAAATACTTCTTATTGGAAGAAGTAACTTGTTAAAGTGTCAGTCAGCCTGAAGTAAATATTCTTTTCAGGCTATGGCAAAAATTAAAAGCTAATCTTTCTCTTTACCCTCCCTTTTCATCAAAGATGCTCTGAGGATGAGAGGAAAGAATTTTGCTGATGGTCCTTTAATATGGTTTCTGATTGAGTTTCCATATGCTTCTTTCCAAAGCAGCATTAAACCATTTGATTTTTATTTTAAGCTATTTGAAAACCTTAAAAAAGTGAAGCAACAAAAATGTACAATCATGCAGGCTCATCAGGAGAAAAAGATCACTGATATTATTTGCCAGTGACTTTGTGTTTGTATCTGTACTATACATTACTTACGAGACCACAAATATAAGTTAATTATCAAAAGTAGCCCTTGAAATAAGACATTTTTAAGAGCAACTGAGGAGCAGAGTTCTTATTCAACTAGGGAGTTTCAGAGTAAAATTTAAACCAGATTCTTCTGATGCCAAAGTACAGAGACCCAGGCACTAAAACCTCCATTATTTTTCAATTCCTTCTTTTCATCTTTGCTCCTTTTAGCTGTGTCCCATATTGAGGCTTACTTTCTCTGAAATTAAGTTATTTGAGTATTAGGAACCAGAAAAAAGTTTCTAGTGATTGCAATTAACACACTATCTAAGTATCTCTCTTAGCTGTCAAAGTATTTAAGGAAGAGACAGGAAAGATGATCCTTCTGAACTCAAAGCAGCTTTGTAAAACACATGGTGATTGAATAATCTTTGCCAAACACATTTCTTCCTCATTCATTTTCAAGATAAAGTAGAAAATAAGATATAGCTTTCATTGCCAGTGTTCATGGTCACATTCTTTTAGATAATTAATATAAATCACTTAAATCAATTTGAGCACCAGACTTCTATGCTTGGCGCAGAATTTCATCACACTTAGCCTACCTACATGGCAGCATGTGGAACCCACAAGAATACTCAGTAACTCAGGCTGAATGAATGGCCCAGAGCCTATTTGGAAACCAAATTTTGATACAATGATGACAACAAAGAACACTTTCAAGACTGAGTATTGACTGGGGGAGTAATTTGGAATAAAGATAAATTTAAAATCCTGTTCTGTTTTACTTGGTGCTGAATAAAAATCCAAATAGTATTCAGGATTTTGAAGACTTTAACAAAACAGGGAGATGAGCCTTAATTTAAATATTATGTGCTGGAGGAACAGAGTTCACTGGTTAGGTATTGACTGGCAGAGTGGAGACTCTAAGCAAATAAACAAGTAGGACATTTGCTTCTCAATCTGGCTTTGTCTGGGCACTTAAATCATTACCACACACACTACAAAGAATAGGGGTAGAAACCACCAGCTTTGGGTGTTGCTCATGTGTACAACTGATTTATCCTTGAGAGGCAGTTTTTCAGAGTTGAGTGACATGGGCTATGGAGTCAGACTCCTCATGTGTGAGTCTCAAGTCTGTCACACCAACTGTGTGCCTTGGACTGTCATAAAAATCCTCTGAGTTTCAGCTTCTAAGTCCTAAGATACCTTGGGAGAAGACTTGAGAATCCCTGGGACTACAAGGTGATCAAACCAGTCAGTCCTAAAAGAAATCAGTCCTTAATATTCACTGGAAGGACTGATGGTGAAGCTGAAGCTTCAATACTTTAGCCACCTGATGTGAAGAGCAGACTCACTGGTAAAAACCCTGATGGGAAAGGTTATCTTCAGAACATGTAATTTAATTCAAAATAATTTTTAAGGGAATTTTTGAAAGAGTTAACTTTTGAAGGTAGCAGCTTTAAAAATGCAAAGAGCCAACTCACTGGAAAAGACCCTGATGCTGGGAAAGATTGAGGGCACTAGAAAGTGGGTGATAGAGGATGAGATGATTGGAGAGCATCATCGACTCAATCAACATGAGCTTGAGCAGACTCTGGGAGATCGTGAAGGACAGGGAAGCCCGGCATACTGCAGTCATGAGGTCACAAAGAGTTGGACACGACTTAAGAGACGAAATAATAATGATTTAACTTAGAGCCTGGAACATAGCTAACATTCAGGGAATGTTATCTTTACCATGGAATCAGTTATTAGTCAACAGCCACAGAGGGTTATGCACTGGTGATCAGAGAAGCCTTCATGGAAGGGAGAGGATTTGTGCTATAATGAAGACTAACTCTACTGGCATGGGTTCACTTACAAACTGTCCACTTACAATCTTTTGCTGAAAGTCAGGAATAGAAGCAGGTATCAGACCAAGTCCCTCCCTGTCCCTCAGTAGCTCTCAGTCCAGTCATCTTAGAAACACACAGCTCCAACACAAAGAAAGTGAAAAAATTTAGTATAAATAAGATCTGTAGTTTGGGCACATAAAGTTTCTATGAGTTCAGCCACAAAATGCACTGAAGTGCTGAGAAATTATGTCTCCGCATCTGCCATGAGTCACAGACCTGATAGAAAATCTTAGATATAAATTATTTTACTCTTGTGTTTATCTACTATTGTTTTTGAATAGTATATAAGTCTAGTTACATGCATAAATGCTATAATGAATACAGAAATAGATGTATAAATATATAGATAAATATAATTATAGATAAGATTAGATTAATATAAGCCATATACAATAGGTTTCCCTGGTGGCTCAGATGGTAAAGAATACACCTGCAGTGTGGAAGACCTGGGTTTAATCCCTGGGTTGGGAAGATCCCCTGGAAGAGAGCATGGCAACTCACTTCAGTATTCTTGCCTGGAGAATCCTCATGGACAGAGCTACAGTTAATGGGGTCATAAAGAGTTGGACACAGCTGAGCTACTAAGCACAGCAAGAGCTGTATACAATAATATTATCTCATAAAATAGTTTACAAAAATATATAAAAAGTATATTGTATTATATTTCCCACATCACATCTTGTATTATATATTATTATGTGTTATATTATGATATAAAACATAAATTAAGACAGTGAAGCAAAGAAAAGAGTTGTTAACATAATATGAAGCCAGGGGTTGAGTACATATTTGAAAATGCATACTATTCTATATATGACACATAGAGATACATATAATATAGAAATTTTCTGGGCAATAGTGTTAGGTTTAAGGAACCTTATACATGTTCCTGCTTTGGCCTACCTAAATTTAGGATCAACTGAGAGACAGAAATGAGACTAAGACAAATAGAGTTCAAAATATACCTCTTATTACTGATAAAGGCTAGGTTGTAATATATGACTAGCTGTGAAGCAACTGAGGGGTTTTTAATATAAAACTTCAGAAATAGGCCAGCCAGGTCATCAGTCACAGGTAAGGGTAGTCAACTTCAGGACTCAGAATACAGTAAACCTTATTGCCTGCACGAAGGGGCAAAACAGAATGCATGCTCCTGGCAAGCAGGCAACTTCTTCTAAAAAAGAAGATAGCCACTCATGCTGAGCTCCTTTTCTTACTCACTAATTACCCTGGTCATTCTTCTTCCCTTAGGAGGAGTGGATGGACCTAATCCTCAACACAGTGGCCTCACAAGCCATTAGGCGTGGCCACTGAGTTCAGTATAGCTCTCCACATCAAGAGAGGAAGTCAGCCCATTTTTCAGGACAGTGGCTCCCACATTCCTGAGGCCTGCCCTTGAGGCCTGCATGAGGCCAACCAGCACTCTTAGATATCCTCTGTAGAGTTTGATTGCACAAAATCCTGAAGTAGGTCCAAGGACATCAGTGAATTTATCTCAAAGATTGAAATTTCACTCTCAGTTCTATGTTCTAACCTCAAATTATATCAAGCCCCATTATTTAATATCAGAGCTTCTGCAATGAGGTGAAGTGCTGAGTAATTACATCAATAAGACAATTTCAGAAACATAGAGGATACAGTTGCCTATAGCTCCCCTACCTCTATAACATTTTGAAGGAAAAGTTAAAAAGTACACATTAATGTCTCTTGCACATGAAAGCATGTTGTTGTTTAGTCGCTAAGATATGTCTGGCTGTTTTGAAACCCCATGGACTGTAGCCTGCCAGGATCCTCTACCCATGGAATTTTCCAGGCAAGAATACTGAAGTGGGTTGCCATTTCTTTCTCAGGGGATCTTCGTGACCCAGAGATGGAACTCGCATTTCCTGCATTGGAGGCAGATTCTTTACCACTCAGCCACCTGGAAAGTCCATATTAAAGTATGAGTGAAAGTCACTCAGACACGTCTGACTCTGTGCAACCCATAGACTATACAGTCCATGGAATTCTCCAGGCCAGAATACTGAGTGGGTAGCTTTTTCCTTCTCCAGGGGATCTTTCCAGCCCAGGGATCAAACCCAGGTCTCCCACATTGCAGGCAGATTCTTTACTAGGTGAGCCACAAGGGAAGCCCATATTAAAGTAGAAACTTGTTTAAATCCAAAGAGATTATAGTACAAAGTCAGAATTACTTGCCTCATGATTTAAAAGATCAAAGAATATGGACTCCCAAACTCCCCTTTTTCATAACCTGAGTGGACTCTACCAGGTACAGACGTAGTTCTTCAAAGGCACATAAACTGCTGTTTGTTCGTTACCAAGTCTCCCATGACCCTGATATTTACAGAGAATGAAGCACTGATTGCACATACAATATTATCACAGTACTGAGCCCAGCCTCCATCAAATTTTAAGAAATATGTTTATCCTGAGTCCCTCAACAGCTATTCTAGGCAAAAGTGTATTCCTCATGCCTGTACATACTATTGCCAGAGACCAAGAGGAGAGTTGATGGTATCCGAGAATTCAGAAGATGGAAGAACTTTTGCTTTAACCTCATCCAGATATTGGTCAGCTTATGTTCACTGTCCCTAGCCTACAGAATTTGAGGTCAAGTACAATTTGGAGAAATCTCCCACCAGAAGTTAAATGCTGGCACTTTTTTACCTTTATGAGAACAGCTGTTCTCAAAGTGTAATTCTTGAGCTGGCAGCATCAACATTAAGCTGGTCAGGTATGCAGACTTTCAGGTTCCACTCCAAATCTATCAGAAACCTACCCTCCCGGTCATTCTGATGTACCTGTGAGCTGCACTGAACTAGAAAACATCCCCAAACATCATGTCTCTTCCCTCACAGTATCATTGGAGATATTACTGTTTCTTAGCCCAGTTTTAAACATCCGTATTTTCAGCACAGGTGATTGATGCCGTCCCTGGTGGCTCAGTTGGTAAAGAATCTGCCTGCATTGCAGGAGACTGCCTGCAATATAGGAGACCTAGGTTCGATCCCTGAGCCAGGAAGTTCCCCCTGCAGAAGGAAATGGCAACCACTCTAGTATTCTTGCCTGGAAAATCTCACAGACACAGGAGTCTGGTAGGTTAAAGTCCATAGCATTGCAAAGAGTTGGACATGACTGAGCAACTAAACCACCACCCCATCATCAGATCCACCTGAAGCTTATCTTGCTGCACATTCAAAGCTTTTGAACTCTGTTTTCCTGCTAAGTCCTGGTTTTCTGGCTCCTGGTGCTGCACTGAGTATGTGTTCTTTCAAATGACGGATGGTTGTGTGCAAGGGTTTTCAGCCAGGGGTTTCTCCAGTGTGGAAGCTCTGTGTGTCAGGAGTTTTAGCCTTGCTTCAGGCTGTGAAACTCAAGAAATCTACCTCCCAGAGAGTTTCCACTGCTTTCTCACGGTCTTTCTTGTTTGTTTGTTTTGTTTCAAGCTGAAGAACGAACCTCCGCAGATTCCTGAAGTGAAACTGCCAGCTGATGTCTCTCGTGACTGTGGCCCTTGAGAGGCCAGTAAAAATCAGTCCCTCTACTGTGTATTCTAAGGCTATACTCGACATTTCAGAGTTCCAGGACTTAATTGGTACTTGTGTCTCCTACATTCTAGTCTGTGGAATTAACGTTGACCTTGGCCATATAGTTGAATCACCTCTAGAGTTTCCAAGTGAAAGTTGCTCAGTTGTGTCCGACTCTTTGCGACCCCATGGATTGTAGCCAACCAGGCTGCTCTGTTCATGGAATTCCCCAGGCAAGAGTACTGGAGTGGGTTGCCATTCCCTTCTCCATGGGATCTTCCCAACCTAGGGAGGTGGATTCTTTACCGTCTGAGCCATCACAGAACATTTTAATGCCTAGACCACACTCTAGATTATTCAAACCAGAATATTTAGGGGTAGGACTCAGATTGGGTATTTGATGTCCCTCAGCTATTCTTTTAGTGTTCGTCAGTTACTATTGTGCTTAACCAGTTTAATATGCTTTTTTAGTTTGGCCTCTTTACTTCTTTAGTACTTTGTGCCTTCTAGTAATGAGAGCCTTCTCTCTTCTTTCTGGTCCAGCTTGTCTTTCTGACAAAAGTGAAAGCATTAGTTTCTCAGTCACATCTGATTCTTTGCAAACTTATGGACTGTAACCCGCTGGGTTCCTCTGTCTGTGGAATTTTTCAAGCAAGAATACTAGAGTGGGTTGCCATTCCCTTCTCCAGGGGATCTTCCTGACCCAGTGTTCGAACCAGGGTCTCCTGCATCATAGGTGAATTCCAGATATTGTTTTGTGGCATCTTCTACAGAGACATTAAAAAATCAGTAAATGATAAATCTGCCAAAAGTAACATTGTTCAAAGGAATTATGAACATCTTCACATTTCTGAGTTGGATATACTAGACATATTCTTCCACTACACAGATTTCTAACCCAGGATTGGACCTGACTTCTTATTTTGTCCTGCATAGCCTTTTTAAAAAATGCAGTGTAAGCCTCTCTGTTCCTAGCAAACTCAAGACAAAGTTTACCATAACTTTCCCTAGAGTGTTAGAATGAGAAATTTATGGAATTAGGGAAGATCCAATGAAAATAGGGCATTAGAAAAAAGGCTAGGCAGGACAACAAGAGGTCAAGCAATGTTGTCATCCATTAGGCTGTACAATTATTGGCTCATGATGTTAATGTACTCCATATAAGATGCAGATAGGTGGGCCCCAAAGGAGAATCACAGTGACATCATGTCAATATCTTTGCTAACTTTCAATGTGGGCTTTAAAGAGGAAAAGTATATGTGTAAATATATAAAACACTCCATTTCTTAAAGCATGTAGGAGAAGAACAAACGAAATGTATCTAGAAGGTATTAAGGATGGATCAAGTCTTTTCTCAATGTGTTCTCTCTGGAGTTATGATATTGACACTCTGATCAAATACATAAATATGAACAAAATCAAATTCAGAACATTTAAAAGTCCTTCACCATAACTATATTGAATCTATAACACATATATAGAATGGAGATTAAAGCAGATCCATACATTTTAATACTGAGATTAATAAGGAGGATCACAGAGCCAAATATTACCAGAGTCAAGTTCTACTACTTAGCAGCCTTCTGTTGACAGGATGACTTCTATCAGGCTAATGACTGCAAAAACGTACGATAGTCAACAAATTCAAGCATTTCAAACCCGTGAAAAACAGCCTTCTCTTACTGTACGTTATTATAGAGTTGATATACACAGGGTCCTCTGTTCTGCTTCTGTTTCTACAAAGTTTTAACTACAATTAAGCCCCCAAGTGAAGCTACAGAGACTACAGAGAACTTACTGGTGGCAGTAACAGGGTTCAGGTTAGCATAGTAGGTTAGAAAGTTCTTCTGAATTTGTTTAAAGTCCTTCTGCCACTGAGAGATTAAGTCAGATTTCTAAATTTGCAAAATTTTGCAAGGCCTTACCACCAATCCTATACAATAGGCAAAAAATATAATGTAATAACTATTTTGAAGACAATTGAATCTTAGCTGCTTCTCCCTAAAACATCCTCTGAAATGCAAGTTTTCCTGTCTAAAATGTCTATAATCACCTCTGATAATACATAAATCATCATTGTGAATGAACAGCAGTTGAATTCAGAGACACTCTGCATATTAAAAGGCACAGCTTGTTATACTTTATGCCTCAAGAAAGTCTGTGTGAGAAGGAACAATTTGCTTTGTGTTAGGATGGGAAAGATTGAGACTTAAAAAAAAAAAAACGAAATTACTCCATCATAAAATAAAGAGCCAGTGTTTGAAAGGTTCCAAATATCTTGGTTTTCAGTCCAGCTTCTTTGTTTTCAATTACTGTGATTGACTCTCTCCCCCTACTCCCATCCTCATGAGATTACTGATTTCAGTCTGCACTAAATTGTCCTTCTGGCAACCTTACTTGGGGAACAAGGGCAGTAAGGGGAAAGGGAAAACGAACTGACTTTGCTATTAGATAATGTTTCTACAGCCTTTGCCAAAGTCCCCTACCAATATCATTTGGAGACATTCAATTATAACTAGATGATACATTTTGTGAGAACGAAGATATTAGAAACCTATTAAGTTTCTGGAGCCTAAGGGGGTGATGGGAACAGCGTCCTGAATAAACTGGGATAAAACTGAAGTAAGAAACAGTCTATCTGGCAAGTAAAAATGAAATATCTCCCTTTTCTGACAACAAGAAAAGAAAATGAGAAAATAAACTTGAACAAAGGAAAAAACACTGAGGTCCCAGAAGAGACACCGGCTAGAGAGGATATGATTAAATGCATCCTTCAAATCATCAGCTTTTGTTTCTTTTGGATTACAGTTTTCACTTAAACATGGCATTGAACACAAATCTACGAAGAATAGCTGTACATTAGGATAGATTTTAAAAAAAGAAAGCGTTTACAGGTTTTCTTCAATACATACATATCCTAGCAAGTTAATATCAAATATTATGACTGTATGCTATTTTGATTTAAAAAAGCCATTAACTAGTCTTGATTTTGATTTTCAGACATTTATTCATTACATAGATTTACTAATTTTGAAATCAGTTCAGTTCAGTTGCTCTAAGTTAATAAAATACTGAGATTTAAAAATAGATAAATTGAAATAATGGTGAACTGAGTAAAATTTGGTGATATATTTCAGTAAGTACTACATAAGTGACCTAGATCAAACAACAGTAGTCTGTTAAAGAGAAATTAGAGAGGATAAAGAAACAAAAAATATGCATATTTATATTTCTCTATGTCAATGAAATGTGCTAGGTAAATACATTCCAAAAATGTTAAAAATTGTTTCATTAATTTAATTAGGAAATGAATAAGGAAACAAAAATTGAAAAGGTCTATTTTAGGGCAAGTTACACTAGCAGCAGTAACAAATAATTCAAAATCCCAATGGCTTAATGCAATAAGAAATTTATATCTTGCTGACACGGCTACCTAATGCAGGTCAAGGGGTTTACTGCCTTCCAAGTAGCTATTCAGGGAGCCAAACATCTTTCATGCTAGAATGTCACCATCTTCACCTTTGGACTTCAAAGTCACGGTGGATCTTCTGCTGACAGATTAAGGGAAGAGAGAAAGTCTGAAGGAAGAATGCGTGCTCTTCTGATTTGACCAGACGTTGCACGTGACCTTCTCCCCCTATCAGTTGGCCAGAGCTAGCCGCATGACCCAAATCTAGCGTCTAAGAAAGTGGGAAGCTGATTTCAGCTGAATGCCCAAGAGGGAAATGACTATATGAAACTATCATAGCTTAAGCAGGCTAGAGCTTCATTCTACATAAAAGCTTATTTCTTACAAAATTGAGAAAATTATAATCAACGCTGCTTGACTTTTACATTCTACCTACATCAGTGTTATGTGATGTTTTTTATACTCATCAATTTCAGGAGAAAAACTGATTGGCTGCCAAGTGCTCTCACAGGGGAGCATGGCCTTGGTAGGGTGTTCAGCCTTCATGTGTAGCAACAGACTAATGTAATTAGTCATGGTCAGATATGATGGTAGGCTGATAAATGACACTAAAAAAAATCACATGAGGCTTAAAATATGTACAAGAAAGTCCATTTATGAACTTATAACGTGAGGTCATTTCCACCAATGACAATGCTCACTTCTCCTATCCAGAGCTCCTCTTTCTCAGAATGAAGATATGTAAGAAGTCAGATTATTCAGCATAAATCTTTTTGGCTGAGTACAGAATCAGTAAGTATTAAGGAAGTTGTATAGTTTTATGACAATCATAATCAGATTTAATTCCTGGGCTGACTACATAGGAGCTGTGAGACCTCAGACAGCTTACTCAGCCCTCCCTCCTTCCATTCTCAGTTTATAAATTTATTAAATGTGCACAATCATTGCACTTTCCACAGAGGGCTATTTTGAGAATTATATGCAAACCAATGGAAAGAGTATAATAGTTGTTCATATACAACGAGTGTTCAACCCATGCCCAATATTTTCATCTAGCTCATAGTGAGATCCAATGAATCCTCTCATCTCCATTTTAGAGATGATATCTTTAGGTTCAATGAATTTAGTGTTTCTCTCTTCCAAACAATGATGGCTACAATAACAAAATATCAGGGAAATATCACATATTTCCCTGAATTCGATTTTTCTAGACTATCCTCTTTTCAGTTTACTTGCGGGAGACCCGAGTTCTACCACTGGGTCAGGAAGATCCCCTGGAGAAGGAAATGGCAACCCACTCCAGTTTTCTTGCCTGGAAAATCCCATGGGCGGAGGAGCCTGGCAGGCTACAGTCCATGGGGTCACAAGAGTCAGACATGACTGAGTGACTTCACTTTCCTTTCTTTGACTATATCACCATCACTGAGTCAAGAGTCATGAGTCAAGAAACTACTCCCAAGGGTTTGAGACAAACAGTCTCTTCTCACTGATCAGATCTACATCATAAGAACAATCTAAAGTAACTTCAGTTTCTTGGGCTGGGAATTTCATTGTGACTCTACCCTGGACTCTGTTTTATCTACTAAACTCTGCATTATTTTTTTTCCAATAGGGTCAATTATATTTTCATTCTTGGATCAATGTTTAGAAAATATTAATGACAGGGAAAATGGACAGTTGACCATAGCTTAACTGTAATGCTTGGCACAGGCATTCAGTCTGGTTGATTAGATAATGATAAACACTGCCAAACCTTCCATCATTTATAAATTCATTCATTCATTTAGTGATCCTTTCATTCATTCATAAAGTTAGGAATCAAACCCAAGTAATGATTTCCATCTCATATGTATTATATTTTCTTCCCATTCATTCCATCTCACAGGTGTAACATTTTCATTGAGTTTTTCACCGGAAACTTAGTGCAGATTAAGCACAGAGATGAAAAATATTAAAATATCAAAAAACAAAATATACTAGTTTCAATTAATTCAAACAATGCTTAAGAGTAGCAAAATGGTTTGTGACTACCCTGAACAGGTGTAAGTAGCAGGCTCCACAACAGGTCTCTACTGAAAGAATCAGTGGCAAATAAGACAATCAGAAGAAGTGTGGCTGCTGTTTCTGAACATACTAATTATTCATAGTTTTACTCTGAAATCAAGACAAATAAATTTAGGCTTAACGGTAGTAATTCAGTTGCATAGATCATTTAGATATACTTTTTGCTAGAGGGCAAATTGATTGATTAAAAGGATTTGGGGGGAGCTTTTTTTTGTTGTTTAATATTATGTCTCTTATTATCGGAGTACAGTGGATGACAGTGTTGTCTTAGTTTCAGGAGTATAGCAGAGTGAGTCAGTTATATTATATCTACTCTTTTTTAGATTGTTTCCCCATGTAGCTCATTACAGAGTATTGAGTAGAGTTCCCTGTGCTATACAACAGATCCTTATTAGTTATATATTTTTATACATAGTAGTATATATATATCAATCTCCCAATTTATCCCCCCTTCTTTATGTTATTGTCACTTAAAATGGTGCTGGGTGCTTTCAGAGAAAGTTTCTTCTGTGGGCAGCTCTGCAGACTATTTTTTAAAAATAAATTTTATTGGAGTATAATTTCTTTACAATACTCTTAGTCTCTGCTGTCCAACTAAATAAATCAGCTATATGTAAATGCATATCCCTTCCTTCTTGAACCTCCCTCCTACCCACCCTCATTCCACCCATCTAGGTCATCACAGAGCACTGAGCTAAGCTCCCTGCCTGCTGACTATTTGAGAATGAAGGTTTCAAATCTTTCACAGTTCTGTTAGTAACAATATAAACAAACACAGCCAGTAAAAGTCCAAGTACACATAATCTGGTTAAAAAAAATTGTAACTGACTTTCTTTCCACTTAGAGTCCTTATTTCTCCAGGAGCAGAAACTTCATCTAAGCCACCTCGGGGTCATTTCAGCCCTGTTTTCTCAGAGATTGCATGGAGATGCGGGGTTACCTCCATGGAATCAGGGCTGTGCTGCGTGGGGAGGCCAAGGGATGATGGAGGACAGTTCTTGGCATTATTATCTCTTCAGTGTGACATTTGCAGAGACCTCACTGTGACTTCCCAAGTGGCTCGGTGGTAAAGAATCTGCCTGACAATGCAGAAGATGCAAGAGACATGGGTTCGAGCCCTGGGTCAGGAAGATCCCCTGGAGAAGGAAATGGCAACCCACTCCAGTATTCCTGCCTGGAAAATTTCATGGATAGAGGAGCCTGCAGGCAACAGCCACTGGGTCTCAAAGAGTCAGACATGACTGAGAGACTAAGTTCAGCACTCTACCCAGCCTGTGGGCTATGCATCTGTAATCTCTGATAGAAATATACCTCTTTCATGGATATGGAAGGTACTTCTAACACTGTCTGCCGTGGCATCAACTATCTACAGTTCCAAGGCCAGTAAACAAGAAAATAGAATGAGAAAACCAATTAACTCAGAAATATTCCCTACTGGTACTGGGTCAAGAAGATAAGCACAAAAAGTAATGACACGTGGGAATGACCTTGTATTGTGTCTTTAAATTTAGGGAAATATAATGGTCAGATCAAAAGTCAACTCAGTAGGGAGCAAGTTTGAATAAAATAAGAAGGCGAAATGAAAAAGAGGGAAGAAAAAACTCCAAAAGAATAAATATTTATATCAGAGGCTCAGTTACGTGTGCATTTGAGAAAGGGGGCAGGGGTATTTTCTGGCCATTTATGTTTCTTCCCAAATTTAGGTTTCTGCAGCATTAAGCATAACAGTCTGTTACTTGGAGAGCCAGGTGGTTAAGTTTCCCTGGCCTCACTTTCCTGCGTGCATTGCCTCACTGCTTCATAGCACGGTATGAAAATTGTTAAAGAGGAAAAGAAGAAAGAACACTAAATCACTCCTATCCGATGGTGAGAATAAATGCGTCTGCAGGGCAAAAAGCTCTCCAGGCACAGTGCTTTGAGGCTATAGTTCCGTAACTTTGCTGAACTGAAAATGCATTCCTTTTCGTTGGTCTTAAAAGCTGCTCAACATTCACATTTTATTAGCAAGGAAACATGAACAAAACAGTTTTTGATAAACATAAAAGCTGTTTTGCCTCATTATATTGAATGACAACTGAGATCTTACAGCTTCACGTCAAATCAGTGGAAAAACAATTATCTGTAAAAAAAAGTATGCGCAAACATTTTTCTACAAAGCTAAAGATTCAAGGCAACGTGTCTGGAATGTGTTTCTCCCTTTAGGCTGCCTCCATTCCATGAAACACTGTCTCAATTTCCGTTCTTCCCAGAACCTCCTTTCGGTCTCTCTGCAAATCCATTCCTTCTGTAACTGCCTCCTTCTGACCCTGCAGATGGAAACCGTATGTTTCTCTGCTTAAGGAAGTGTGCTTCTCAGGCAGAGATTTCTGGACACGTTTTATAATACCTTCATGTATGGCTTCCTAATGCACCCAATATACTGTAATTTGCTTTATGTTTGCTTTCATGCTTTAAATGCAGTAAAATAAGCTTTAATACCTTAGTTGATTTTTCTTAGCAAAATGTCTAAAACTAAGCATGGAGCTGTGAATTAGATATATTTTGGACAAACAAATTTTTAAAAATTATAACCAATAAGCACTTGTTGATCACCTACTATGCTACGGCCTTGGGGTGCAAAGATAGAAGACCTAACTCAAAATGTGCCGTACAGAAAACCGATGGAATCAATACCATACAATGCAGGAAGGGCTGAAATGGAGAGCTTGCAGATGCACAGGAGGAGACACAATCCAGAAAAATAAATTGACCAAAAAATAGTTTAGTTTCCTTTAAAGGAATAATTTTCATTTGTGAAGCAATGTATTCAAGTGCATGAAAGTGACCTTAAATCATAAGTCTATCGTAAAATTTTAAAATAATCTGAAACATCTATCTAAAATACTCAGAAAGTATCTAGTGTAATTATGTATTTATTTTACATATTTCATATTTCAAACATGAAAGTAATAGCTTGCATATCATGTTGACATTAAGTAAGTTAGAAAGTAATTTGTGTGTGTTTTTAATGAAAAGAAATAAAGAAGGATTTAAAAAATCAAGGTGATAAAGGGAGACTTTGGAAATTCTAGGGTGCCATGAAAAAACTAGTCCTCTGAGGATGATTCCTACATAAGCCTGAGAGCGGGTGTAGTCACTCAGTTGTATCTGACTGCAACTCCATGGGCTGTAGCCCACCAGGATCCTCTGTCCGCGGAATTTTCCAGGCATGAATACTGAGGTGGGTTGCCATGCCCTCCTCCAGGGATCTTCCCCACCCAGGGATGGAACTCATGTCTCCTGTGTCTCCTGCTTGGCAGATGGATTCTTTACCTCTGAGCCAGTTTCTACATGTTGACAACCAATTGTCTTGAGCAAATTTCTCACCCAAAGTTTCAAGGTCAGCAGGAAGTTAGGGTAGGGTGGTAGGGATTTACTAAAGGATACAAAGAAACAGGGGCTTCCCTAGTGGTTAGTGGTAAAGAGTCCGCCTGCCAATGCAGGAGGCCCTGGTTCAATCTCTGGATCAGGAAGATCCCTTGAAGAAGGAAATGGCAACCCACTCCAAGTTTTTGCCTGAAAAATCCAATGGACAAAGGAGCTTGGTGGGCTACAGTCCATGGGGTTGCAAAAGAGTCCGACACAACTTAGCAACTAAATAACAACAACAAAGAAACAGACACTGAGATAAGGGAAGAAAGTTGAGAGTTAAGGGGTTCTTCTAAGTGCCAAACAGTATTCTTAGAATGAAAAACTCACTACATAAAACATGCAAGTAAGAAGAGAAAATCAAGAATAATCTAAAATAGAAGCCATCTTTGACTAGGTTTTCAAATTTTATAAAAGTGCCTTGTATTGTCAAAGCTCTCAAGAAGGTCAGTTTTAATATCCCAATATTATTGGTAATATTTGTTATTCAAATAATAGTGAAAATATATGAGAAATGGCATTCCATGATCAAATCATGTAGTTTTCATATCTTTACATATTTTAGTTTAACATAAAGGATACTTTTCACTAAAAATGCAACCGAAGGAAGTATAAGTCACTGTAAAGGAACAGAATATTTGAATCTAGAAAATCAAAGATTAAAAGGACTTGAAAATACACATCAGTTTCTTATTGGGAGTAGAATTGGGGCTACAGGAGGAAGGGGAATTTCGGATTTTACTCTCAGAATCTTTCACAATAAGGCATTCTTGCAACAGTATGTATTTAGAAAACAATAAACAAAGTTATTTTTAAACCTATGAGATAAACACACGCGGGTGTTTTAAAGAGCAATAAGACAAAATTAAAAAGGCGCTGGAAACTGTTACTAAGATTTGAGAAACAAAATTAATTAAAAACAAAAACAGTAACTGCATGTGCCTCCCCAGGCAAGCAGGCGTCTCACAGTGTTCAACTTCAGGACACCAGCGCCCTCTTGTGGCAAAGATGGATACATTTTTAAATTTGTGTCGGCCACAAAGGGTGATTGCGAAGGTTGCCTGATGAAAATCTGCTTCTTTTTTAGACTGAAATAGCGACAGTGATGCCTTCTGGAAACAGAGAACTCCTCACTCCGCCCCCACAGCCAGAGGAGGCTGAAGAGGAAGAAGAAGAGGAATCTACCCCCAGGCTGATCGATGGTTCTTCCCCACAAGAGCCTGAATTCACCGGGGTTCTGGGTCCACAGACCAATGAAGGTCAGGTCCATCAGGGCTGGACTGTAAAGACGTTCACTTGTCTCTTTCTCAAAACTGCCAAGTTCCAACTCTGCAGGGACCCACATGACCCAAGGAGAGAGCTTTGCTAGAGGCTAGGTTTGAAGCAGGAGATCCACGTGTATTTTGTGTTAAAATGTAAAGCAGTTATAATAATTCAGCTTTGGCATGATGGAAATGATCAAACAACCAAAGATCTGGGGTGAAAATATTTGTCTGGCATCATAACTCAAAAAACTTTGTGGTGGAATGCATTTCTAGACCCAAGGGTACACTATTAGCAAGATCCGAATCCATGGCTGAGAGATCAGGTTCCAGCATTTCTAGGAGATAAGTGATGATGGTGAGGATGATGGTGGGGATAGTAATAATGTTTTGCATTGACTGAGCACAGACTTTCTGGGGGCCATAATCCTCAGCATATCACGTTACCTCCTGTGACTACTACAACCTCCCTGTGAAGGTATTAGTATTCATTTTTTTACATTATTACCTAGGAAACTAGCTCAGAAAGGGCTGGAACTTCCCAGAGGTCACTGAGCATTAGCTTCACACATTGAGTTTTAAGCAAAGTTGTTCTGATTCTTAAGTGTGTTCTTAGTGGAACCAGGCTGCCTTTCCACTCAGTTCCAGGGGCAGAGAAAGGAAAAGGGAAGACAGGGTTCCATAATATTGGACTCCACTTTGTAGGACCTGAAAGTTATGTAAATCAGGGCCTTTGGGGTGATAAAAAGGAATTCCAGGTGCTAAATGTGAGTCTACGGTTTGTCTGTATTTCATGTTAGAAGTTGTCAGTGTCAACCTTGGGAGGTATTCAAGTGGATTCACACTAGAATACTTGTACACACATGGAAAATGTGTGTGCTCTGATGAAGGGGGTGCAGAAAAAAATGAATAGCTTCCATTGAGAAGGTTTTACTTAGCATCGAATATCTCTGTACTGTAAGTTCTGGATATACAAAACATCTTTAAATGACTACTATTTTCACAGATATTTCTGTCTAGTACAGAGAGACAGACATGTAAACCAACTTAGAGACAGTAGGTGTTATAGGTAACATAAGAAAAAGTCAGTACAGAGCACACTGAGAAAGAAAGAGAGGAAAGAGCACTCAGAACCTCCACTTCCAGATTTGCTGGACATTCAGTCTTGAGCAAAGCATTCAGTATTTTTTTGTCTTTGTTTCCTCATCTAGAAAATGGGGTAATCAGTAACAGATGTTACCTCAGAGTTGTTGCAAGGATTAACTGAATAAATTTAGTGCCTGTCCCACAGTAAACATCATCAATGGTAGCGATTCTCATTATTACTGATAGAAGAGAATTTTTTTTTACTGACTGTCAACAAGTTGTTCAGTGTATGATACATTAACTGTAGGCACTCTGCTGTAAGCAGATGTCTCGGACATAATTCATTTTACACACCTGAAACCATTTCCCCCTCCCCGCAGTCCCTGGTAATCACCAAGGTACTCTCTGATTCTATGAGTTTCTCACTATTCACTAAGAAGTCAAATGAAAAGTTGTCTTTCGTGAAATGCTGCCAATATGCCAGTCACTAAAGTGTTTTATATTGTGTCTTTGAAGAGACACAATAGTACTAAATACATGCTAGTTACTATTATTTCACTTTATAAATAGGCAAACTAAAATTCCAAATGCCATAAAAGTGGTCCAAGATCATAGAGGTGGTACGTAATGGTGCTGGAATGAAGACAGAAACCACTCAATCCTGTCTTTAATGAATACATCGTATTCTTCCCACACAGTCAACTTTCTGTGGGGTGATAGAACATGCTAAAAACAGAACCAGGAAAAATTAAAAAATAAAAACAGAACCAGGGAGATACACACACAATGAGAAGGAAATGTGCATGTCCAACAGAAAGTCCTCAAAACAGGGAAATTAAATATCTCTAGAACATTATTTACTTTTAAGTAATTTCAGAGCTTTCAAAAGTTGACTGATTTGGAATTACCTGATGTGCCAAGATTAAGAGGAGTAGAATGCCCAATCTTTTGAAAAGCTCTAGTGAAATGTATGGCTCAATAATGTAAATTTTGAAACAATGTAAGAAAAACTATGACTTAAAAAATTTGTTTCTTAGAGGAGTCTAAATAATGAAATTAAAAATTTAATTCACATTTTACTTTGCACAAAAGTAAAATCTAAACTTTAAAAAGTAAATGTAAATCATAAATTTATTTAAGTCAAATAGTTTGGAAATATTTAAAACATTAAAAACTGAAACATTATTTGTTACTATAAATATCAATTTCTAGAAATAATACTCAGAAGCTACATTGAGTAGGCTTGAGTTATAAGTGGAAAAAAACACTAGAATTAAAAACAATTGTTGTGACTATATATAATTACTCTAAGCAATTACTGCTAAATTAGCATGGCCATATATATAGAAGAATGAAATGCTTTTCTTCTTGAAACTTTGTGATAAATAGCAAATATTTATTTATAATAATTGGAGAAATTAGCAAGTATTAAGGAGAAGGAAATGGCAACCCACTCCAGTACTCTTGTCTGGAAAATCCCATGGACAGAGGAGCTTGGTGGGCTACAGTCCA
Organism: Aepyceros melampus; assembly: GCA_006408695.1. Taxonomy (NCBI): domain Eukaryota; kingdom Metazoa; phylum Chordata; class Mammalia; order Artiodactyla; family Bovidae; genus Aepyceros; species Aepyceros melampus. Next base: position 187,335 of record SJXQ01009484.1, on the reverse strand, counting down.
TGGGGTCGTGAAGAGTCAGACACGACTGAGCGACTTCACTTTTACTTTTCACTTTCATGCATTGGAAAGGAAATGGCAACCCACTCCAGTGTTCTTGCCTGGAGGATCCCAGGGACGGGGGAGCCTGGTGGGCTGCCGTCCATGGGATCGCACAGAGTCGGACACGGCTGAAGTGACTTAGCAGCAGCAGCAGCAAGTATTAAATATTTTATAGCTCTCCCTTAAAATTTTTTCCCAAACTTCCATTCCTAAAATAGCTTTCATTCCTGAAGTTGTTATAAGTGATTTTTTTCTATTTAATGACCTTGTTTTCTTGGGAATCCTAACTTTATAACTAAAATCACTAAAATCCACCTGCAATGCAGGAGATTTGGGTTCAGTCCCTGGGTCAGGAAGAAGGAAATGGCAGCCCCACTCCAGTATACTTGCTTAGAAAATTCCATGGACATTGGAGCCTAGTGGGCTACAGTCCATGGAGTTGCAGAGAGTCGGACATCGCCAAACAACTAAACAACAACAATAAGACCTTAGTAGGTGCATTACTAATTCTTGATTAAAACCATAAATGGATCCCTCAACAAGGGCAACCAAATGTCCTGATTTGCCTGGGAGCGAGGGATCCCAAGACATGAGGTTTCCAGTGCTAAAATCAGCAAACTCTCAGCCAAATGAGGATCACCAAACAATTCCAAGAAAGTCTCATCACTTTTTTCTTCTATCTCTCATGGCTATTTTACTTTCTCCATCCATCTCACATCTCACAACCATTCTCTCCTTCTCCCTAGACTCTTCAAACTCGTCAGAGAGCTTAGCTTCCTCCTACACAAAGAAAATACAGTCTTCAGGTTAATGGCTCTTTGGTCTTTCTATTTTCAGACACATAATTTACCTACATCTATATCCACGCTATTGGAGAAGGCAATGGCACCCCACTCCAGGACTCTTGCCTGGCAAATCCCATGGATGGAGGAGCCTCATGGGCTGCAGTCCATGGGGTCGCTAGGAGTCGGACATGACTGAGCAACCTCACTTTCACTTTTCACTTTCATGCATTGGAGAAGGAAATGGCAACCCACTCCAGTGTTCTTCCTGGAGAATCCCAGGCAAGAGGGACGAGGGAGCCTGGTGGGCTGCCGTCTCTGGGGTCGCACAGAGCCGGACACGACTGAAGTGACTTAGCAGCAGCAGCAGCAGCATACCCACACCATACATGTTTTACCTACATTTCCATCTACATCCAGCAAACTTGGAAAACTCAGCAGTGGCCAGAGGACTGGAAAAGGTCAGTTTTCATTCTGATCCAAAAAAAGGCAATGCCAAACAATGCTCAGACTACCACACAGTTGCACTCATCTCATACATTAGCAAAGTAATGCTCAAAATGATCCAAGCCAGGCTTCAACAATAGGTGAACTGAGAACTTCCAGATGTTCAAGCTGGATTTAGAAAAGGCAGAGGAACCAGAGATCAAATTGCCAACATCCACTGGATCATTGAAAAAGCAAGAGAGTTCCGGAAAAAGCATCTACTTCTGCTTTATTGACTATGCCAAAGGCTTTGACTGTGTGGACACCACAAACTGTGGAAAATTCCTAAAGGGATGGGAATGCCAGACCACCTGACCTGCCTCTTTAGAAATCTGCATGCAGGTCAAGAAGCAACAGTTAGAACCGGACGTGGAACAACAGACTGGTTCCAAGTAGGGGAAGGAGTACGTCAAGGCTGTATATTGTCACCCTGTTTATTTAACTTATATGTAGAGTACATCATGAGAAATGCTGGGCTGGATGAAGCACAAGCTGGAATCAAGATTGCTGGGAGAAATATCTGTAACATCACATACGTAGATGATACCACCTTTATGGTGGAAAGTGAAGAGGAACTAAAGTGCCTCTTGATGAAAGTGAAAGAGGTGTGTGAAAAAGCTGGCTTGAAACTCAGCATTCAAATAACTAAGATCATGGTCTGGCCCCATGGCAAATAGATGGGGAAACAATTGAAACAGTGACCAACGTTATTTTCTTGGAGTCCAAAATCACTGCAGATGGTGACTGTGGCCATGAAATTGAAAGACGTTTGCTTCTTGGAAGGAAAGTTATGACAAACCTAGCAGCATATTAAAAAGGAGAGACATTACTTAGCTGACAAAGGTCTGTATAGTCAAAGCTATGGTTTTTCCAGTAGTCATGTAAGAATGTGAGAGCTGGACCATAAGGCAAGCTGAGCACTGAAGAATTGATGCTTTTGAACTGTGGTGCTGGAGAAGACTGTTGAGAGTCTCTTGGACTGTAAGGAGATCAAACCAGTCCATCCCAAAGGAAATCAGTCTTGAATATTCACTGGAAGGACTGATGCTGAAGTTGAAGTTCCAATACTTTGGCCACCTCATGGGAAGAACTGACTCATTGGAAAAGAGCCTGATCCTGGGAGACATTGAAGGCAGGAGAAGAAGGGGAAAATAGAGGATGAGATAGTTGGATGGCATCAACAACTTGATGGATATGAGTTTGAGCATGCTCCAAGAATTGGTGACGGACAGGGAAGCTTGGCATGCTGCAGTCCATGGAGTTGCAAACAATCAGACACTACTGAGAACTGAACTGACTGACAGATATCCTCGCCTCTTCCTCTTCCTCCCGTTACAACAGAGGAACTGTCTGTGCTCCCTCATGTGGGATGTAAATGCTTCCCATTGTGTTCTTGGTTCCATTTCCTGCTGCCCTCTCAGGATCCTTTTTATCTTCAGACTCTCTCCCTTTGGACACTTTTCTTCAAATCTCTCCCACTTTAGTCCATTTCCTCATCATACACACTACAAATATGTTTTATAGTTATCACTCTCTCTCTTTCCTTTTTCTTTACAGTCAAACATCTCAGGAACGTTCTCTGCATGTTCTGTAACTGTCTTCTCACCTCCTACATCCTCCTTCAGGGACTGTGATCTGGCTTCCAGCCTTATCACTCCACAGCTCTTACCGAAGACTCCTTTAACCTCCACAATGACTACTCCAAGAGACATTTTTCAGTCCTTACCTGATATCTCAGCAGATTTAGATTATTTGCTATTCCCTGTTCCTTCGAACTCTCTCTCCACTTGGCCTCCATAATACGGATCATCTATTATCTTTCTTTCTTCTGACCATTGCTTCTCTATCTCCCTTAGAAGCTCTCTGTCCTCTATAAGACCAATAAGACCAATAAGCAGAGTGAAGGAGGGAGCTCTGTGTGTATGAGAGAGAGAGAGAAATAGTTTAATAAATGGAGATATAATTTGAATTTTTTAGGGGGGGTTCTGTTGCCTTTTCTTGGAGAAGGAAATGCCAACCCACTCCAGTGTTCTTGCCTGGAGAATCCCCGGGACGGGGGAGCCTGGTGGGCTGCCGTCTATGGGGTCACACAGAGTCGGACATGACTGAAGCGACAGCAGTAGCAGCAGCAGCAGCCGTTGCCTTTTCTGTCACATTATCATAGCCAAGCAAGCAGCATCTTTTATCTTGATAACTCCTTGCCCCTATGCCCATCTCACTCCGCCACCCCCACCCCTATCAATCAGTCTTCCAGCTCACCTTCAAGCAGGGTGATATCTTATCATGCAAATCTGATCATGTAAGACTCCTGCCCATCCTTAGGACAAGAGACCAAACCTGTAACACGGCCCGTAGGCCTGTGTGTCTTGTGTCCCACACATTCTGATGCTTCTGCGCTGTCACTACAGGGACCGCCTTTCAGTCCCCCCAGAGTGAAGGGGCCTGGTGCTTGCTGCGTCCTCTGCCTGCAGACTCCGCTCACCTGGACACTCAGGTCCTGCTCTTCCTGCAGATCTCAACTCAGTCGTCACCTCCTCAAAGAACCATGACTCTCAGACTGGATCAAATTCTCCATTTTTATGCTTCTATGATATTCCATGACATTTACCACAATCATCATTTTTGTGTGTGAGATTAACACACAGCAGATCATGAAACAGAACTGTGTCTTTGTGCTTACCACTGTTCCACCAGCTAGCACAGTGCAATTTACATAGAATAGATTCAATAAATGCATATTGAGTGAATTAATATTAATGATAATTGCCCTACCCTTTCCCTTGACTTTCTTTCAGTGGGGTGTATAAATACTGAATGAAAGATCTAATAAAAATATTATACGTGATGTTTAAATTTATAAAAACTGCAATCAACATTTACTTCTGAAAATAGAATTTTCAATAAATATAAAAGCAACAATCATGCAATACTCAGTAGATAATTTAAAATAAAATTTTAAAACATTACAAAGACTATATTAATTATTAGGGCAGCCTGGGTTGTTATATTTGACTTTAGTATTTTATTTATAGGAAATTACATAAGAAGATATTAAATATGCCAGCATAGTCTATATGAGACTGGAATCTTGCTTAATAAACATTTGTAATCCCATAATTTGTTAAAAATTACTTGCTGCTTACATATATTATTTGCCTCTCTTTTAGACTTTCCAACCTGCCTTCTGTGTACTTGTATAAGTACCACCGTATACTGTGATGACCATGAACTTGATGCTATTCCTCCGCTGCCCAGGAACACAGCTTATTTCTATTCTCGTTTTAACAGAATTAAAAAGATCAACAAAAATGATTTTGCAAGCCTAAGTATGGATGCTGGCACTAATATTCTTCCCTTTTGTTTCTTAAATGTTTGCATTATAAAATGTTGGTACCAAAAATGAAACTTGAATATTAAAATATGTCTCATAAATCAATTTTTACTTATTTATATGCTTGAAGGTTTGTTTTAATTACAATAAGAAAGAATGATGAATCATTAAAGGTTGTTATGACATATATGGATTTCCCAAGTGGCATTAGTGGTAAAGAACCTGCCTGCCAATGCAGGAGACGTAAGAAATGTGGGTTTGATCCCTGCATAGAGAAGGTCCCCTGGAGGAAGCCATGGAAACCCACTCCAGTATTCTTGCCTGGAGAATCCCAATGAATGAAAGATCCATGAGGTCAGAAAGCATCAGACATGATTGAAGTGACGTGACTTATGCACATGAAACTATATAGTTGTTGATATTCTCAAACTATTTTCAAGTAGACAAAAATTACAAATAATTATATTTTATAGGCTAAAATTCATTATCATGTTATCACAATCATGACCATATATTTAGTAGGATCTGGCTTGTTTGATAGACTTCCACTGAAGCACAATTTTAAAAAAAAGCACAATTGCTTTATAATTGATGAATGCAAATCTAAATTCTGGCCAAAGTTGTTGTCAACTTTGAAAAAAGTTGGTATTTGTCCTCATTAAGTGTTTTAATCATTCAAAAATTTCTTTTTAATGCCTGTGTATTTTTAATGCTAATGTATCCATTACTGTTAGAAAATATAATAATCTGCCAGCAAGGAGGAAAAATATTAAAAAAATAGTAAGATCCAGACAAAATTTATGAGGAATATAGGAAAAAGGTCAATTATTTTAAATATAATGAAATATAATGGGTCAATTTCTTTGCAAAGGCTACACTTTCTTTGGAGTCCATAAATATGAATAGTATTTGGAGGAAATCCAGGTGGTTCAGTGGTAAGGAACCTGCCTGCCAATGCAGGAGACATAAGGTTCAGGGATTCAATCCCTGGGTCAGGAAGATCCCCTGGAGGAGGGAACGGCAACCCACTCCAGTATTCCTGCCTAGAGAATTCCATGAACAGAGGAGCCTAGAGGGCTATAGTCCATGGGGTCGCAGAGAGCCGGACATGACTGAGCAGCAGCAGTCGTCTATTAAATTTTTATAAAGTTGTTAGAAATAATTGTTTCATTAACTATTGCTGATTCATGTTTATATCTGTTTATATGTGGGAAATTTTTATATTTTTATGTGAGTGAAACATATTCTCTTTTTTTTCCAGATGACCTAAGAAGGATTGATCTGACATCAAACTTAATATCTGAGATTGATGAAGACGCATTCAGACAGCTGCCTCAACTCCGAGAGCTTGTCCTGCGTGACAACAAAATTAGGCAGCTCCCAGAATTGCCAACCACTTTGAGATTTATTGATATCAGCAACAATAGACTTGGAAGGAAAGGAATAAAGCAAGAAGCATTTAAAGTGAGTTTTAAGTTTGAATATGAAATACTTCAATCTTCCCGTTCCCTTTGCTATCAGTGTCTAGACTTTTTATTTCCACAAAGGGATTCAATTTGAGAGACTTTTAATGCCTAAAATAAACTTTAGAACACTATGTGTCATGCCTTTGGGAAATACTGTGTTCTGGTACATTCTGAGGCTGCTCAAGAGCTAAGAAGAGAAAGCAGAGCTGGAATAAGAAGTGGGTGGAGCACCAGTCTGTTAAGTTGCACCTAAGAATGTTGTAAGCCAAATGACGCGTGTTTACCAAGGCTCCACCCAAGGAGAGTACTTTGTGTGGTTGGAAGGACAGTTACTTGCACAGAGTGTGGGTAGTGCCTTGAGGGTAGAAGCCTTCTAAATTATCTGTAAGGGGGATGGATTCAGGTAATCTTATGAATTTTATTTTCAAGTGAAGGAAACAAGTTTGGGGTTAGAATGGCTTTGCTTGGCACAACCGCAGAGAGTCTGAGAACAGTAACCAGTTTGGCTTGCTTTCCAGTTTCTTACCCAGTCTTAACTCCCTTTGAGCTGCTTCGCTAAATGTCTGTTGAACAAATAAGTGTAAGCTACTGTTTGAAGGGACATCTCACAACTTCCATGGAGGCTACAAGGGGTTGTGTGGATTTGCTAGCCCTGGGCAATGGTAGAAAGCCTATCTCCGCCTGTGCTCTTGTGACACCACTGTGGTGTGCAGGGAGTTAGGGCATCTCAGCAGAGCCTGGCAAAGATCAAATCTAGTCCCCTCACTCAGAGTCTATTGGCATGGGTGACAGTGGGTCTCAGTTTGTCCTGTGGCATTTGGTCACAGTAGACCTGGTCGTATCTAAACGTATATCCTGTCTTGTTAGGCTGCCCTCTTGCTACTTGCGCTGGAGGCGGTAGGATTTTCTCGGGGAGAATTTCTCATTTCCTCATTCCTGTAATGTGAAAGAAATTCCCATTATTTCTCACCATAATCCGCAAAATTTTATTGCAGAATCTTTATGTGGGAAATCAATGCCTTGCTTAAACTGAGAAAGTTAAAGTGGACAAAGTAGGTTCTTCCAGAGACTAAGAAAGATGTTTCATTTACATCGAGAGATATTTGCTTGCTATCATTCTTGCAGAATTCAGTTGAATAGTCCAGGAACACAGAGAACTAATTTGCCTCAACTTTAGAAAACATGGTACCCCACTCCAGTACTCTTGCTTGGGAAATCCCATGAACAGAGGAGCCTGGTAGGCTGCAGTCCATGGGGTCACGAAGAGTCGGACATGACTGAGCAACTTCACTCACTTAGAAAACAAGACCTGAACAGGCCTGTGTTATTTTACAAATAGTTTCATGGACAGGGGATAAACCATATGACTGTGGCCCACTAATTTCTATTAAAGCCCTCCGTTTGGAATGCTTACAGGACATGTATGATCTCCATCATCTCTACCTCACGGATAACAACTTGGACCACATCCCTCTCCCACTCCCAGAAAATCTGCGGGCCCTTCACCTCCAGGTAGGCTGATACTAGTAAGTTATGCCCAACACGTCCGTGGAAACCAGATGCAGACAGGAGGGAGCCATGATGCAAAAGCTGTGTATAACGGCATGCTAATACACTGTGATAGTTTTTTTTTTTTTTCTTCTCTCATTTATTCTCTCTCTCACTCTGAGAACAAGGTGTTTGCATATTCACGACTCTTATCTATACTGATCTGTTTCTGATATCTTTAGTCTTTATTTTCGTTTTTTGCCAAGTCATAATGCATCTTTTTGGCACACAAATCTTTTTTAGAAAATAAGAGCTTCATCTGCTGAAGAAATGTGTGAAGATTAGAAATGGAAGAGAGTAAGAGAGAAAAATTTAATTTGATTTCTAGCTTTCAGAGGAAAAAAATGTCAGTTTTAGCCCTTGATTTTGGGTTCCATGAACTGAGTTAAATTCAATCCTAGGACATTCCTATCTGCTGAGAGATGATGGACTTTCATCTCTCTGGATTAAGAAAATGCAGTTTTTTCGAAACCAACGTATTTGAAAGCTTGTGTTATTTTAAATTCCTTTAAGCTACATTTTATCTTTGAGGTAATGAGTGAAAACACATTTTCAAAATGTTACGATCTAATGTTTTCTAAATACTAGGTTGCCAGTAAGTTTGTTCTTTTTTTTTTTCCTCTGGAAGATGTTATGGAAAAACCTGAACAAACTTTGGCCAACCAAATATATTCCATTGAGTATATTACAATATGATCAATTAAAACACACTTTTGGTTGTTGAAACAAAGGAAGATAAATTACTTCTTATTTCAGATGTAACTTTTGGTATACGGTTGTAATCAACTTTCTGTAATAATTTCATCTGTTCTATGGAATAAATCTGTAGAGAACAAAACCATTATGTGCTCAAAGACACAATATCATAGTGCAATATTACAATCTTTTAGGAGGAAAAGTGTAAGCCATCACAAGATTCTGCTATGTGAGAGCAAGTCTGATTCTTTTTTCTTTTTTGATCTGTGGATTCTGTGATTATTTACCTCTGTGTCTTTCCTTCCATTCCTGTTTACATCTTTCCATATTTCTTTTTGGTGTCTTTGTGTGTGTATCTGTCTATGACTCTTAGATATCTATCTCTTGAGAGTTTTTCAATTTAATTTCCTTAATGTGATGTCCTTTCTAGTCCTTATCAGGTTTCTGGATGGCTCTCTATTGGTCTTCTCTTTTTCTGGGGGTGAATGTCTATGTCAATGAAAATTTCTTGCCTGGTTTAGGATTGGAAAGAGGATTTTCAAGGGAACCATAAAAGGAACTGGAAAATTTTTTTCCAATTCTGAATTAAATTTCGTTACTATGTTTGATGATATTGACTCCACAGAGTAACCAGGTCTCTGATGTTATATTTAAACATAATGTGCTTGCATATACAATCTAAGGTTTTTTGAAGTGATTGGCTTTACATTTTTTTTCTAAGGATTAAAAAAGTATCAAGTGAACATTTAAAAATATTTCTCTTTCACAATCACCTCACCAATGTCCAGTATAAAGCTGTTTTTAATTTACATTGTCTTCATTTTATATTTATTTTTAATGCTGATAAAAAAATCTCTTTTTGTGATTCATTTGAAAAATATTTTCCAACATACTATAAGAATGACAGATCTGGCAAAGCAGATTTCCTGGGCTGAAATTGTACTTGACACTATTTAATGACTGAACAAATATCTAAACCTCCCTGCATCTCAGTTTTAGTTTATAAAGTGGGTGCTGCATTCACTGATACATGATAATGACTTAAAGATAAGGCATGATAATTATTAACTGTGTATGTATTACCTATCAAAGAAAATAGAATAGTGCATAGGCACTAAACCTGTATTATTCCTCATGGACACTTTGTGAAATAGAGAGTCAATCTATCAGAAGGACATAAGGCTTATACATACACATGTACCTAACAACAAAAGCCTCAAAATTTATAAGGACTTTACTATTAGAATCGAAGGGAGAAAAACACAATTCAATAATAATAATTAGATTCCTCAATATTCCACTTTTAATAATTGATAAAACAACTAGCCATAAGATCAACTAAAAAACAGAAGACTTGAGCAACACTATATACCAACTAGCCCTAACAGTCACGTACAAAACTTTCAACCCAATAGCCATTCTGACTTTTTTTTTTTCTCATTCTTGAACTTTCCATGCATATTTTTCAGAATTTGAACTTGGCGTTCTCAGTCTGGGATATTCTTACCTCAGCTCTCTCCCATGCCCATGCTCCTTGTCATTCCATTCTCAGCTCCATTGCTGACTCTTAAGAGAATGTTTCACAGACACTTTCCTTTCTTCTTTGTTCAGATTATTTTTGGAAATAATTTATTTTCTTTAAACCTGTTTTTTCATCCCATTATCCTATATTCCCATTACTGAAGTATAAGCTCCATAAAGGCAAGCATACATCTATTAGGTTTATTGGTTTATCCTCACTGCTTTAGAAAGTGTTGATGTATATAATAGTTGCATAATGTGTATTTCTGGATGAGAGCAGGAACAAAAGAGTAAAAGCAGGAGTGGAGCAAAACTGACTATATTATTCATCAATACTAAGAATATGTGATAACGCATCTAATAATTTATCTTAATCTTTTTTAGAATAACAACATCCTGGAGATGCATGAAGATACCTCTGCAATGTTAAAAATTTGACTTATATTCGTAAGGCACTAGAGGATATTCGACTGGATGGAAACCCTATCAATCTCAGCAAAACTCCTCAAGCCTATATGTGCCTACCTCGTTTGCCTATTGGGAGTCTCGTCTGATTTCAGATAATGGTTAGCATTATGATGCCTCCTGTAACAAAATGATTCTTCCTACTCTCTTCAAAAAGAAAACTCAGCATGATACTTTCAAAATATGTTCTGGAAGATGATATAAGTACATAAAATACAGCTAAAAGTTTTAATATATGATAGCAATGTAGTAGTCTAAGAAAACACCAGATGAATCATAAATAAACCAAAAAATGTACAGAAATAGAAGACTAAGAAAATATTTCATAGATATTCTTATAAATCACATGTAGTTTTCAAGTTTTAGGAATTCATATCCTATATAATTTTAAATTAATCACATAATCAAAATTAAAAATTAACAGTGTAGGTATATTGCCAAGATTTAAATGTTTTAATTAAACTTTTCCTTTTTTTAACTAAAGCATGTTTTTATTTTCAAATTCATTAAAGAAAATGAAGAAAAGAATAAAAATTTTTGAAAATTATAAGGGCCTTGTGGAAAATATTCATTATAATCACAACATGCAAATAATCATAATAATACTCATAGCTTCAGTATTTTAACAATAATATTTTATCATCTTAAAGCCTTGCCAACTCGTTTTTGACTTTTCCTAAATTATTAGTTAACTGGTAATATTTCTGTCCCTGTGGAAAAAATAAAACATAGAAAATGAAAATATAAACAATAATATGAAAGTGACAGTAGGGAAGGAGTTAAGGAGTACCTTCTAGAGAGAAAGCTGAACTTTTTGAAATGTTGATAATAATACAAAAAACTGAAAGACAACAAAAGAGTATACACTGAAAGGTGAGTTTCTTTCCTGCAGCAAACCCTAAGTTCCACTCCTTGGAAATAGTCAATGGTTTCTTTCACTATTTTATCAAGTTTTCCATGAGAAGCAAAAACTTCATATAAAATAATTGCTCCTTTTTACAAAAATACATATGGATATTATATATATATAAAATAAATATCACTATTATGTATGTGTTGGTACATGTAAACATGGATTTTTAAACACAATAGATAATCACTATTTTGCTTTTTTCACTTAAAATTACTCCTTGGTCACTCTTACCATATCTACCATATTAGCACACACAGCTCTACTGATTTTGAAAAACAGATATCAGCTTACTGCAAGGATGTATATTGTTACAACAGGAACCAATTCTTGAACACAAAAGATGTACTAGTCATCTACTAAGGTTTTCCGCATGTATTAATTCACAACATCTTAGGAGCTGAAGATAGTAATGACTATTCCAGTCACAGATCAGAAGGAGAGCTTAAACAACTTGCCACTGGTTCAGGGCTGATCTCAAAGGCCTATTCTACATTTCACCTCACTGTCCTGTCTAATATACCATGGGTATGTCTTTTCCTTGTATTGTAATACAAGAAAATGGTGTACGTACTGGACAGGGAAGTTGTTATGAGCTGAATGTTTACCCCCAAAATTTGTATATTGAAGTTCTAAATAACCCCCACCCCATTGTGATGGTGTTTGAAATGGGGCCTTTGGGAGTTTAATTAGGGTTAGATGTGGTCATGAGGTAGGGGGCCTCATGATGGGATTAGTGGCCTTATAAGAAGAGGAAGAAAAGGAGACTACTCTGTGTGTGTGTGTGTGTGTGTGTGTGTGCCTATACTAAAGAAAAGCCATAAAGAAATCAAAGATGACACACATAGATGGAGAAATATACCATGTTCATGGATCAGAAGAATCAATATAGTGAAAATGAGTATACTACCCAAAGCAATCTACAGATTCAACGCACTCCCTTTCAAGCTATCAACAGTATTTTTCAGAGAACTAAAACAAGCAATTTCACAATTTGTATGGGGAAAAAACCTCGAATAGCCAGAGCAGTCTTAAGAAGAATGGAACTGGAGGATCAACCTGCCTGACTTCAGGCTCTACTACACCCTACAGTCATCAAGGCACAAAGACAGAAATATAGATCAATGGAACAAAATGGAAAGCCCAGAGATAAATCCATGCACCTATAGACACCTTATCTTTGACAAAGGCGGCAAGAATAATTAATGGAGAAAGACAATCTCTTTAACAAGTGGTGCTTGGAAAACTGGTCAACCACTTGTAAAAGAATGAAACTAGAACATTTTCTAACACCACGCACAAAAATAAACTCAAAATGGATTAATGATCTAAATGTAAGACCAGAAACTATAAAACTCTTAGAGGGAAACATAGGCAAAACACTCTCTGACATAAATCACAGCAGGATTCTCTATGACCCACCTCTCAGAGTAATGGAAATAAAAGCAAAAAATAAACAAATGGGACCTAATTAAACTTAAAAGCTTTTGCACAACAAAGGAAACTATAAGCAAGGTGAAAAGACAGCCTTCAGAATGAGAGAAAACAATAGCAAATGAAGCAACTGACAAAGAATTAATCTCAAAAATATACAAGCAGCTCCTGCAGCTCAACTCCAGAAAAATAAATGACCCAATCAAAAAATGGGCTGAGAACTAAACAGACACTTCTCCAAAGACATACAGACGGCTAACAAACACATGAAAAGATGCTCAACATCACTATCAGAAAAATGCAAATCAAAACCACAATGAGGTACCATCTCACGCCAGTCAGAATGGCTGCTATCAAAAAGTCTACAGACAATAAATGCTGGAGAGAGTGCAGAGAAAAAGGAACCCTCTTACACTGTTGGTGGGATGCAAACTAGTATAGCCACTATGGAGAACAGTGCGGAGATTCCTCAAAAAACTGGAAATAGAACTGCCATACAATGCAGCAATTCCTTTGCTGGGCATACACACCAAGGAAACCAGAATTGAAAGAGACACATGTACCCCAATGCTCATTGCAGCACTGTTTACAATAGCCAGGTCACTGAAGCAACCTAGATGTCCATCAGAAGACGAATGGATGAGAAAGCTGTGATACATATTGGTGAAGTCGCTAGTCGTGTCCGACTCTTTGCGACCCCATGGACTGTAGCCCACTAGGCTCCTCAGTCCATGGAATTTTCCAGGGAAGAGTACTGGAGTGGGTTGCCATTTCCTTCTCCAGAGGATCTTCCCAACCTAGGGATCGAACCTGGGTCTCCTGCACTGCAGGCAGACACTTTAACCTCTAATACATATACACACTGGAATATTACTCAGCCCTTAAAAAGAACACATTTGAATCAGTTCAAATGAGGTGGATGAAACTGGAGCCTATTATACAGAGTGAAGTCAGAAGGAAAAATACCAATACAGTATACTAATGCATGAATATGGAATTTATAAAGATGGTAATGATGACCCTATATATGAGACAGCAAAAGAGACACAGATGCAAAGAACAATTTTTTGGGCCCTGGGGGAGAAGGCGAGGGTGGGATGATTTGAGAGGGTAGCGTTGAAATGTGTATATTATCATATGTGAAGTGGATCACAGGTCCAGGTTCGATGCATGAGACAGGGTACTCACGGCTGGTGCACTGGGATGAACCTGGGGGATGGGATGGGGAGGGAGGTGGAAGGGGGGTTCTGGATGGGCAACACGTACACCCGTGGTGGATCCATGTTGATGTTTGGCAGAAACCACAACAATATTGTAGTTAGCTTCCAAATAAAATAAATTCATTAATTAAAAAAAAAAAAAAGAAAAGCTATGTGATGATATAATGAGAAATCTTCCATCTGCAATCCAGGAAGTAAGCTCTCACTAGAAATAAAATCAGCTGAGACCTTGATCTTGGATATCCTATCCTCCAAAACTAGGAAAAATAAAATTGTTTTATTTAAGCCACTCAGTCTATGGTATTATGGTAGTCCAAACAGACTAACATAGGTGTCAAGCTCAGTGTTATCTTTTTGTATGCCACAGTGACTTCTAAATGGCCAAAGGCCTTTGAGTCACATTTGAGTAAACACTTCTAGGGTCTAGAGTAGGCTTCCAGATACCCAACCTCCAGAAGTTCAGCAGAAAGATGGACGAGATGCTTTGGACCAGGAGGGTAAAGAAAGACTCCCAGCAGGCAGGGCTGACTTACTCATTTTCGGAACTTTACATATGCTTTTCAATAAAAAGAAAACATATGATTATAATAATAATAGTAAACAGGCAATAAAGAATCCAGCCTGGAACATATTAGTGTTTATAGCAACATGATATAAACTATAACTTTCACTTTTTAATGAAGGAAAGGGTCCATAAACTCATAATGCCCTGCCCACACAAGCTACTGATGATCTCAGATCTCCCCACAAATGACATAGAAACCCCTCTGTTCTCACAGTCTTCTCAACACACCATGACTAAAAAGTCATGAGAGTGGGGTGTAGGAAGTTGTAGTTAAAGGAAAGAAAGAGGGAGGAGAGATAAAGAGACAGAGAGAGAAAGAATGAAAAGAGAAGAAAGAAAGGGAAAGACTGGAAGGAAGGAAGGAAGGAAGAAAAGAAAATACTGGGATAAAAAGAATATCATTATGCAAAAGCTATGGGGCCAGTTGACATTCTCATGGGCATTATGACTGCCTACTCACAAGGTGGCTTTACAGATGTAATTCATCATCAACTCTATAAGGACAAAGTAAGTATAACCCTGAAAATATGTAAATTTTGCACCACCTGATGTGAAGAGCTGACTCACTGGAAAAGACCTTGATGCTGGGAAAGGGGATGACAGAGGATGAGATGGTTGGATGGCATCACCGACTCGATGGACATGGGTTTGGGTGGACTCCGGAAGTTGGTGATGGACAGGGAGGCCTGGCGTGCTGCGGTTCATGGGGTCGCAAAGAGTGGCTTCCAGATACCCAACCTCCAGAAGTTCAGCAGAAAGATGGACTGAGATGCTTTGGACCAGGAGGGTAAAGAAAGACTCCCAGCAGGCAGGGCTGACTTACTCATTTTCGGAACTTTACATATGCTTTTCAATAAAAAGAAAACATATGATTATAATAATAATAGTAAACAGGCAATAAAGAATCCAGCCTGGAACATATTAGTGTTTATAGCAACATGATATAAACTATAACTTTCACTTTTTAATGAAGGAAAGGGTCCATAAACTCATAATGCCCTGCCCACACAAGCTACTGATGATCTCAGATCTCCCCACAAATGACATAGAAACCCCTCTGTTCTCACAGTCTTCTCAACACACCATGACTAAAAAGTCATGAGAGTGGGGTGTAGGAAGTTGTAGTTAAAGGAAAGAAAGAGGGAGGAGAGATAAAGAGACAGAGAGAGAAAGAATGAAAAGAGAAGAAAGAAAGGGAAAGACTGGAAGGAAGGAAGGAAGGAAGAAAAGAAAATACTGGGATAAAAAGAATATCATTATGCAAAAGCTATGGGGCCAGTTGACATTCTCATGGGCATTATGACTGCCTACTCACAAGGTGGCTTTACAGATGTAATTCATCATCAACTCTATAAGGACAAAGTAAGTATAACCCTGAAAATATGTAAATTTTGCACCACCTGATGTGAAGAGCTGACTCACTGGAAAAGACCTTGATGCTGGGAAAGGGGATGACAGAGGATGAGATGGTTGGATGGCATCACCGACTCGATGGACATGGGTTTGGGTGGACTCCGGAAGTTGGTGATGGACAGGGAGGCCTGGCGTGCTGCGGTTCATGGGGTCGCAAAGAGTCGGACACGACTAAGCTGCTGAACTGAACTGATGATGGCATTCCTTTAAAATGTATCCTATGCAGGATGCAGGATGCTTGGGACTGATGCACGGGGATAATCCAGAGGGAGGGTGTGGGGCAGGAGGGGGGAGGTGGGGGTCAGGATTGGGAGTTCATGTACACTCGTGCTGATTCATGTCGATGTGTAGCAATATGAATACAGTATTGTAAAGCAAAACAAACTAAAAAAAAATAAAAATTAATTAAAAAAAATAAAATGTATCCTATTTAAATGACCACTTTAAACACCTCACATTCTTAACTGAAAGCTCTGATCTAAAATTGATTCCTGATTAAACACAATCTTTTTTTTTTATAGCAACAGTTTTTCTTTATGAATATGCTATACACATTTCTTTTTCTCTAAATATTACAGGTTCTTTTCCAAGCAGGAGGACATTGTGTTTTATTGCCCCATATTATAGTGTACTTTAAAACTATTTATAAGCAAACATCTCCATATTGAAATTCCTAAGTAATTATCACTGAATACACATATTTCTCAGATAATAGGACTACAATATATTTTGCTAATCCTCTGAAAACCTTGAGTTGTTGTAGGGTTGGTAATATTTTCAAAAGGCAATAGAAAATAATACACAGAAAATAATACCTACACAGACAATTTTATGAGTGTAAAATTCATATCCTTCTCTTTAAATCTGTACCACCACTGTCTTTGTAGTTATTTTATTACAAACTTTCCCTTCATAATTTACTTAAATGAGAATCATAAATGGAAAATATCACAGTGGTATTCCCTGATGCACAAGGTGCCTTATTTACCTGCAAACACCACAACTTTCCAAATTGTGGAGAGAAAGCAATGAGTAATTTTGAATCCCTTTTTTCTCACTTTCAAAGTCAGAAAGGCTTAATACTTTGCATTTAGTCTCTGTAACCACTAGATGGCGACTACACTTTAAACTACCTGAATATCTTCAGGGTGGAAAAAGGCAAATTTTTGAGAGTGCATAAAAGGAGTTATGTTTACATTATTTTGTGTATATCATAGCAACACATTGATTACAAAGATAAATCTGAAATATGCTTTGTATTTCATTTCTCTGACCAAATATATCAGGTATATCCCACTTTTCTCTGAAGAATTTTATTTACCAGTTTAACTAGCAGAGCTGAGCTTTCCAACTCCAGTCAAAACAATGCTAAAATCTAATAAATATACCCAATTCTACCACTCCAGGAAAAAAAAGGATAATTAATATTGGCAACCTGGAGTAACTTGATATATGTGATAAAATACTTTTTATAAAGTGTCTAATTTCAGTTTCTTTGGTATAAGGACTTTTACTGACTGAATTTTGAGTTACTACTGCCATCAAGTGTTAGAATTCATTCTTTTCAAGTCACCTAAATGCACAACCAAGACTGCAGTGTTTTCAACTTAACATAACGCTCTGAATAGCATAAAATATAGCAAAACCAATGCTGTTACATGGCACTCGTCAGAATTTCAAAATGCAGCAATATCATGAAAATCTCCCAAGTTGTAACTAGTTACTATAAAGGACCTGTTTGACTACCTTTACTTGAAACGTGTGCAAGCAGACGAAGGTGATCCCCAGTGCTTTCCTGCCTGTTGGAATTCGTGCCTTCGTGTCAACCTCTCTTCTTGAGTGCTGGTAGGACCTGGCCTTGCTTCTAGCCAAGAGGAAATGACAAAGGTCAGGGATGTCACAAAAGTCAAGCCTCATGATTATGACACACACATATGTGTCTCTGTGTGTTCACCGCGCTAGGAAGCACGGAGAGGCTCTTGGCTAGCGGGAGGGAGTCAATGGTCACGTTGAGTAAGCCATGACTGGGATCTGCAGGCTGTCTCTAGAATCCCTGGTGTCCTTGCCAACCTGCAGTTAGCCTCCAAACCTGCGGCCTTCCTCCAGCCAACATGCAAGCTAAAGTTTAGGGCCCTCAGTTAAACAGCCACAAGGAAATAAATACTGCCAATAATATGAATGATCTTGGGAGCAGAGTTTCCCAAATTGAACTCCAGGATGAGAGCACAAACCAAATGCTTCTATCATAGCCCCAGGGAGATCCTGAGCAGAAAACACAGCTAAGTTGTTCCTGGATCCCAACACTTGGAATTGCTGAGAAAACAAGTGTATGTACAGGTTGTTTTAAGTATGGATGACTAAGTTTGTGGAAATTTTAATGTAGCAATCTAGATGGATACAATGTATAAAAATATGGTGTGTTGGATTTTAATGTTGAATCAAAGTATTTCCTTTTGCAGTATTTGAAGAATATAGGTCAATTTTAAAAGTCTTTAAAATTTCTTAATTGAATTTCTGATAGTGGTGCTTAACAATTTCTGGTGCTAATTCTCTTGGGTAATTTACCAGTACATGAACAATCAGTATTATAATGTAAATCTACTGAAAAAATAAAAATCATAAATGGTAATTTGCTGCTTTTCTTAAAAAAAGGAAGACAATTCTGCATTAATGTTTTTAAGTAGGGAAGATAGATCTGAAAGATATATATCTCACCATGAAAAAAGTGTATAAAGTCAGTATTACTTATATAAAGTTCACATCAACTGAACAAAAAAATGCCCTTAATTATCTTTGAGGTAATCTTTTTTTAAAGAAAGAAATGGATGGGAATTCCATTAATCAACATGCTCAATTTCTAAAGATTTCAATTAAAACTCAATATCATATACCATACATGTTCTTAGAAAAATAAATCTGGAATAGCACAGTTCCAAGTTCAGCGGATCAGGGAGTGAGTCACCATCCAGTGTGAGTCTCTGTTCAAAAACGGACACTGGAGGCTTAAAATGTCAGCATTCTGCCCTTGGACTCAAGCAGGCGTGTCTCCTCAGCAAACCAGAGAGCAAATGAACTTGAATGATGTCTGTGGAGTCTATAAGTCACACGTCAAAGGGTGGAGTGCTGATCCAAGAACCCCTGTTGCTGCTGCTGCTGCTGCTGCTGCTAAGTCACTTCAGTCGTGTCCGACTCTATGTGACCCGAGATGGCAGCCCACCAGGCTCCCCCGTCACTCAACCAGGAAAGTATAAATGACCTTTGCAAGCAGCAAGGCTTCCCCACATTTTCCTTCTCTGTCATTATTGGAAGCCTTGTATGGACTCAGTTCCCAGTGGGCAGTGTTCCATTTTGCACAATTCCACTGAGCACAGGAAGGTAATAAAAGAATATACTCACAGTTTTCTGTAGGGTCAAAGCCGGTGGCACTTTCCTGCTATTTCTCAAAAGTGGGGCAAGAAAAAGGGCACAACAATGGGGACATCTAGTCTATTTTTGCTCCTGGCATAAGGTTAGCTATCTCTATATGTACTGTATCAATTTCTTGACAAGTCCTAAAACATGTAAGCATGATAATGATGCTAGTTTCCAGTTACTAAGTGCTCACAGAGTACCTGTGCTAAGTGCTTTAATCGATGCTTAATCCTTAACATAACTCTATGCAACAGGCACTATAACTATACTCATGGTATGGGTAAGGAACTGGAGGCTTCCAGAAGTTAATAATTGCTGAGCTGAAGTTGAAGCACCTCTATTTTTTATTTTTGTTGTTTAGTTGCTAAGTCATATCTGACTCTTTGTGACCCCATGGACTGTAGCCTGCCAGGCTCCTCTGTCCATGTGATTTCCCAGGCAAGAATACTGGAATGGGTTGCCATTTTCTTCTCCAGGGGATCTTCCCAACACAGGGATCCAGCCCCAGTCTTCCGCATTGGCAGGCAGATTATTTACCACTGAGCTCCCAGGTAAGCCACTATTTGTTTTTTTTTTCATATTAGCCCTTATTTTTTAGAGCAAATTTAGATTCACAGCAAAATGAGAAGGTAGAGATTCTTCATATACTCTCTCCCCCATTGTAAACATCCTCCACCAGAGTGGTTCATTTATTAATAATGAACCTACAGTGACACATCATTACCAACAAAAGTCCATAGTTTATATTAGAGGTCATTAGCATCTGGTCCCATCACTTCATGGGAAATAGATGGGGAAACAGTGGAAACAGTGTCAGACTATTTGGGGAGGCTCCAAAATCACTGCAGATGGTGACTGCAGCCATGAAATTAAAAGGCGCTTACTCCTTGGAAGAAAAGTTATGAGCAACCTAGATAGCATATTCAAAAGCAGAGACATTACTTTGCCAACAAAGGTCTGTCTAGTCAAGGCTATGGTTTTTCCTGTGGTCATGTATGGATGTGAGAGTTGGACTGTGAAGAAGGCTGAGCGCTGAAGAATTGATGCTTTTGAACTGCGGTGTTGGAGAAGACTCTTGAGAGTCTCTTGGACTGCAAGGAGATCCAACCAGTCCATTCTGAAGGAGATCAGCCCTGGGATTTCTTTGAAGGGAATGATGCTGAAGCTGAAACTCCAGTACTTTGGCCACCTCATGTGAAGAGTTGACTCATTGGAAAAGACTGATGCTGGGGGGGATTGGGGGCAGGAGGAGAAGGGGACGACAGAGGATGAGATGTCTGGATGGCATCACTGAGTCGATGGACGTGAGTCTGAGTGAACTCCAGGAGATGGTGATGGACAGGGAGGCCTGGAGGGCTGTGATTCATGGGATCGCAAAGAGTCGGACACGACTGAGCGACTGAACTGAACTGAACTGAGGGCTCCTCTTGACATTACACCTTCTACAGATTTGGGTAAACCTAGACTTCCCAGATGGCCCTAGTGGTAAAGAGTCCACCTGCCAACAGAGAACGCAGGAGACAGTGGTTCTGTCCCTTGGTTGGGAAGATACTCTGGAGGAGAGCATAGCAACCTACTCCAGTATTCTTGCCTGGAGAACTCCATGGACAGAGGAGACTGGCAGGCTATGGTCCATAGGGTGGCAAAAAGTCTGACAGGACTGAAGGGAATCATTCAGGGTAGGCTCTTTCTATTTAAACCGAAGCCCATATTCTTAACTAATATTACAGAGGCTCCGAAGGTACCATGCTGCCTGGTTAACAAAAGGACAAAAGGAAAAACAATTGGCACAGTAGCATTCTTACAAACAAACTCATGGTAAAATCCCGATAATGTTTAATCAAAGCACATTTACACGATATACTACAGTTAGTACAGTGCTTGACCATACCGATTCCCTGTTCTCTTCATCACAGTCCCATTTAAGGTGTTTGGGCACTGCAGTAATCTTACTAAGAATTTGGGCTCTGAGGTCAAACATGTTTAAACACGAGCCCTTAAATTCACTGACCTCACAAGCGCGGGTAAATTAACGTCTTAGCTTCCTAATCTACGAAACGTGGTAACATGCCTACCTCATAGAGCAGGTGCGAGGCTCGTGTGCCACGCCCCCACCTGCACAGAAAGCACACACAATACACGTTTACCATCTTGTTTATGCATGATGAAACAGCTCCAGGAGTTAGAGCAGTGGCCACAAAGTAAGGCATGGTGCCCTGTTTCCGACTCCAGGGGCTTTCTCTTTACCCCTTCCATCACCCCAAAGGCGTAGGATATTGTTTTTCAACAGACAAGTTTCTCCTCCACCCACGCCTCTGGGTTCAGCTGAAGGTCCATCTTCTCTAACCCTGCACCTCAAGGTGGGCAAAGAAACGGCCTCAGGCGGTTCCTAACATGGGCTGCACAAACCCAGCCTCCGCCCTCCCTCCCGCAAAAACTACGTCACAAGCCCCCTGCGAATGTTCACTGGGCACCTGTTCCGGCCGGAACCCCACCTCCACGCCCGGGGAGAACGACCTCAACCCCAATTGGCTGTCTCCCGGGGCAACCAAGGATGCGGTGGGCACGCGGGGCCCCTGGCCGGTATTTAAAGGCTGCCGCTGCCCACGCCACGCCAGTCCGGCCCGGACGGCGACGGTGAAGCACCTGGGCTGAGAGGGAGCAGGAAGGTAACGGCGCAACGCCTGCCTCCCCGCGGCCCCAGCCCGCGCATCCACTGAGGCGGGTGTGAGTGGACCCAGGAGCGGGTCTCACCGCGCGTTGCCCACCAACACCTTCCTCACCCTCCATCCTTACCCAGCCCCAGTCCCACCCAACCCGCCTGGGCGAGACAACTCGGATGCGA
>SJXQ01009484.1:154680-164858 GCA_006408695.1 Aepyceros melampus | reverse complement strand
CAGACCGTCGACACAAAAAAGGATCCTCTTAACCTGGGCGGTGGCTGGGCATCCTCTGCCCCGTTACGCACCTGGTCGTCCGGCCCCCGAAGGCGCAGGGGCGCTCCCATTTACAGGCGGCGGCCTCGCTACGGCCCCAAGGCCGAATACGAGCCCCCGAGGAAGCCGCCGAAGCAGCAGTACGGCCCAGGCCCTTGGTTCCATCCACCCCGGCGTCCCTACTGGGCCGTGTATTCTAACTGGGGGTGCTGGAGGGGGCCCTGGTGCCCACCTCCGGCGGGATTCAGGAAGCCCCCGGGCCGAGTGCAAGTGATCCGGGTGTACGGCCTGCATCCGCTCTGCCTTTGCTGCTGCTCCTGCTGCCACGGGCCCTGGAACCCCGGCTGGGCGAGGCCCCCGGGCAGAAAGAAGCGCTGGGGTCGCCGGGGCCGCGGCGTGCGCCGTCACCCTCGCCGCTCCGCCCAGAGGAGCCCTCCGGTGGATCTGAGCACGCTGCTGCGGCCGGTCAACCTGTACGGGTGGCGCGCCCCTGGCATGCGGCGCCGCGCAACACCACGCAGTTCATCATGAACCAGATCTACGAGGACATGCGGCGGCAGGAGAAGCTAGAGCGCCAGCAGGAGGCGCTGCGCGCGCAGCAGGCCCAGGCGCGGGGCCCAGCCTCCCCGGAGCGCGCCTTCGGAGACGACGCGCCCCCTAGCGGTGGCCAGGAAGACGGGGCGCTGCAAGACACTCCGTACAGCTTTGTGCAGACTCCCTCTCGCGTCTTCAGTCCTGACCCAGGCGAGGAAAAGCAGACGGCCACCTCCCAGCGGATGGAGGAAGAGGAAGGGGAGAAAGAGGAGGAGGGGGAGTGGTGTGACGAGGAGGAGTGTGACGGCAAGGAGTTGGAGAGCCAGGAGGAGGACGAAGAGTCAGAGGCCAAAGATGAGGAGGAGGGCGAAGAGGCTGATGATATGGAGGAGGGGGAGGAGGAAGAGGAGGAGACCGCAGAGGGAGAAGAGGGGCTGGTGGAGGCTGAGCAGACGGAGGAAGAGAATCATTTGCCTCTGGAAATGCCTTTAGCATTCCTAGTGGGGGCTGAAGAAGAGGGAGAGAACTTTATGGACTGTACGTACTTGAGCCCCAAACAGAGAATTCCCGAAGTGCCCCAGGAAGCGCTCTTCATGGTGCAGGACATTAACTGTTAAGACATCAGGAAAGGGATTGAGGAAAGCGACGGAACTGATTGGAGGCTACAATGAATTAGCCACTTGTCAAAAACTAATGAAAAAGTGAGTTCCGCTAATAAACCTATCATCTTTGGCCATTATAAAATGTTTAAAAATTGGTGTGTGTGTGTATGACTATGGGCGGGGGAGGTAGAGCTTTCAAATATAATTTAACTGGAAATGATTAAAGGCCAAATATTTTATTACTACAGTTTGAATATTTTCATTTGGTGTTTTCTCCTCTAGATACTTGAGGTTTTTTGTTTTTTAAGTAATTCTGGCAATGCTGAAAATGTTTCCTTTTATAACAGCTTTATACATCATCTCCACTTAATGAGCTTGGAATAAACGTTATTTTGACTGTTAGATGCCTAAGAAACATGTGCCATGTTTGTTAAATGTTTGCCAGTACTTTTAACATGATAGCTGAACCCATTTAAAAATGCCTATCGTAATATTTTTTTCTTATAGATTTTCCACCTTCAGAGTTCATTTTTGAGGGCTGTATTTTGGTGACCCAGTTTGCAGTCTCTTGTGGCATTGCTCATTTATATTCCTTGTTCCACAGTGCTATGGATCTTCCTCAGAAGAACATGAAGTTGCTTCTGTGGAACTGGTTATCTGCCATGGCCTCAGCAATCCATAAATCCATGCATGGAGAGGATTCCCCATGGGCAGAAGTCAACTTGCACACCTAGTTAAAATCTAAGGTAACTGCAAACAATGGAACATAGATTTTGAAGCCTTGTTCCTGGATATATTCCTTGTCATAAGTTCACAGGAATAATAAAAATAGACTTTGCAGAATGAATTTTTTAAAGATGATTGGCCTTTTGGGGGTGGAATATCTTTTTTAAAAAATTTTCTTTCCCAATTGTCTTCCTTATAAAGGAGAGTAAAACAAATATGTTTAAGTGCAAGCTTTTGTGAGCTAGTTTCTGATGTCTAAACAAATTATCTATGGAGAATTCAACATTCAAATTAACAGCTTTTATTCAGACATTTTTAGGAAGTAATACAGTTCTTGGATCCTTGATTCTCAAAACTTAATAAAAGTTCCAGTCATATCATATTTCCAAAATTCCCCTAGATGGAGGATTTGAATCTAGCTTCTCAAAAATTACACCTTTTGATAAACTATACTACTAAGTATAGTCTGAACCACCAATCAGTATTTAATGAAAAGAAGACTGTAGGGTGATCTCTTACCTGAATGCTGATTTTATTGCAGCTTTTGGGGGTGATAAGCTTACGGTGTTAAAAAAGATAATAAAATAATTAAGTGTTGAATGAAACTACTGTGCTTCTCAATTCTGATTTTTGAATATCAGACATCTTATTCAGTGGTCAACAGGATGAATGTAAGAAGAAAACTAACACAAAGATTGTAGAATTATTTCTTAATGACACTATATAGTCCAAACTACAGCAGTGACTAACCAAACATTTATTATGCTCTTAAGAAATCATTTTCTGCAAGATGCAATTTTATGGTGACCTATAAAATTGACTACCCATATGCATTTCTAATGCACAGGGGAAAACCAAGAATCCTGCGGCTGATACTGATCAATAAATCTTTACAAGTTACAGTCCAAAAATACTTTTTCCAAGATACTCAAGTAATCGCTAAGTTCTCATTAAAGAAACACTTCCATTCAGGACTGAATTTCTTCACAATCATATCTGGACAGTTCTCAAATTATTCTTACAAAAGATTCCACTTTTACATGACAAAATTCAGCACATGTTAATTGCCTCCACATACACAAGACATTATCCACTAGTCTCTGGGAGGGATGCAAATATGAACAGTGCCTCAAGAGTTCAGTTTGGGAAGCATTATTTTCCAAATAATTATGGAACTACCAGGAGCCAGGGACCACAAACAGTGATTAGGATACGATGGTGAATAAGCAAAATCCTCTCTTGTAGTTTAGTCCAAAGGACAGACAGTAAATGAAGTTAGACAAATCGAGCACTGCCAGAATTCTAAGGGAAGTGCAACACTATGAAAGCCTGTATCACAAGGGAGTCTAAGAGAGAAGCTGGGAATGTTCACTGTGGGGACAGGGTGACTTGAGGCTAAAGGTGGAGAGCTGGGAGGAGCTTGGTGCCTTGGAGGAGCAGTACAGAAGCACCAGAGTGTCCTGAAGGACCAGCCAGTGAGAAGTGAGAGAGAAACCATATTATCCACTCATTTCTGCACTATCCATATCTTCTGAATAGTCCAGCAAAATAATAATAATGAAAGGAGAACCTAAGTCATTGGTGAGTCTCTACTTGAGCTTTTTTTTTTTTAAGCCAGATACTGTGATGGTCCCTTTACTAACCTTGAAGGCTGATATGAAATGATTAAGTCATGTCACAGGGTGGGAGGTTTGCACATCCCAGACACCTATTCCACTTTTCAGAGACATACCCAACCACTCCCATGTAATGAAGTGGTCCTGGGCATTGCTGCTCAGCATGACTGGATCACCTTGGAGACGCTCCACACCACTTGATGATTCAAGAGTATCAGTGTTACATATGGCTCAGAATAAACCCCATCTTTAGTTTTAGAGGTAAGTATGCTTGATGAAAATTCACGATTTAAAAAAAAATTCTTAAAATCATTGCAATCTTGAGAGGACACAGTGCTAAAAAGCTTCCACTTAGCTGTGTCTTTCAAGAACAGCGTAATATTTGCTTTGTCAACTGTCAGAAAAATAACCTTATAAATCATAAGTCTATTCAGAAGGCCTAGGCTTGATAAAAATTTTGCTGTCTATTCTCAGGTGTTTTTACACAAGAGATTCTGATATTTTCCTTTTCAGTGACTGACAGCATTTCTTAATTTATCTTCATTACTTTGTCTCCATAGTAACTTAATGGAATTTTTTTTCTGTGAAAATATTAGTCCTCTAAGGATGATAAATAGACTTGGCATTTGGAGATCAACTCTGAATTCTCTGAGAATGGTTTCATAACATTTTGTAACACCTGCATATGAAGACAAGAGTTATTCCAACATCTTTAGTTTCATTAAAATAAACACGAGAGGCGAAATAACTCAGCTATATCAAACCCACAGAGTCTGGAAAGAAAATGATTCAAGTATCACCCTATAGGTGTTCCTGGGTCAAGAATAAGATAAGAAAACACAGCTTCTTCAGTTTAATTTCTTATTTTAACAGAATAATGAAATGATATATGCAGCTAAATTATATTTATACAGGTTCAAAATAACATAATCAGAATTGAAAATTACTGTTAATATAAATTGGGCTTCCCTGATGGCTAATACTAATGCTTCTGAATCAATTTGGCTTTGATTATCTGTATATTTAAAGCAAAATCAGCATATGGCTGTATCTTAACTGTTTTAGTACTAGCAATTTTCTGCATCTATTTAACTTTTAGCCAGTTAATGGACATAACCTGACCTCAAGGTCAGCTGATGAAAGAGAAGAGTTTGGGCAACTGTGTTATCACTGCTGCCTAAGAGACTGGGTAGTCTTAGGTCTCTGTTTCCTAAGAAATGGTCATCACACCTTATTACTGCTCACTCCTATTTGTTGTTGCTATTCACTCAGTCATGTGACCCCATGGACTGCAGCACACCAGGCTTCCCTGTTCATCACCATATCCCTGAATTTGCTCAAACTCAAGTCCATTGAGTCAATAATACCATCCAACCATAGCCTTCTCTGTCGCCCCCTTCTCCTCTTGCCCTTCATCTCTCCCAGAATCAAGGTCTTTTCCAATGAGTTGACTCTTTGCATCAGGTGGCCAAAGTATTGGAGCTTCAGCATCAGTCCTTCCAATGAATATTCAGGGTTGATTTCCTTTAGGATTGACTGCTTTGATCTCCTTGCTGTCCAAGGGACTCTCAAGAGTCTTCTCCAACACCATAGTTCAAAAGCATCAATTCTTCAGCTCTTAGCCTTCTTTGCCGGGGTCCAGCCCTGGTGGATCCAGGGTGATTCGAAGGTGGAGACGGAGTCGGCGTACTAGGAAAGAACTTATTCAATTACAGATAGAGAGAGATTAGGAAATTAGCAGAAAAAGGGGCTGAATAACTTGGCTTACATGGGATGCCAATCACCACCTACGTAGGCTGCAGGCGTCTTTCCCTTCTCCCAAAGGAGAGGAGGCACTGAGGCCTCCCCGCTCCGATCTTAGAAACCCAGGCAGAGTTAGTAGGCTTGGTGAGGACCCACGTGCCAGATGGGAATTCAGCCAGAAAATAGTAAGAGGTATTAGAGGAGAGAAAGAGGCTGAATAACTTGGTTTACACGGGATCCCAATAAAATTCCAAGACAAGGAATTTGCACCATCTACGTTGGGCCACCGGCGCCACTTGAACATCGAAAGGTGCCCCTCTTTGGGCACCTTTACGCATGGACTTGAAAGCCGGGGCAAGTAAGCAGATGTGGCGGGCACCCGTGCTCCATTAACTTGGTTTACACGGGATACCAATAAAATTCCAAGACAAGGAATTTGCACCATCTACGTTGGGCCACCGGCGCCACTTGAATATCGAAAGGTGCCCCTCCCTGGGCACCTTTTCGCATGGACTTGAAAGCCGGGGCAAGTAAGCAGACGTGGCGGGCACCCGTGCTCCAGATGGGAATTCAGCCAGAAATACGGAGGATGAGAAAGAACGACATGGGGGAATCAGTCTTTCCAGAAACTGATCCGTTTTCTTTATTTTCAGGTTTGCTTATATACCTTTTGTGACACATAGGGATGAATACAAAGTCACGCGGGGGTCAGCAGTCCTGACCTTTATCAAAAATCGGGTGCTTTACATACAAAAAAGGTCTTAGGGGTTTTACATCATCTTCTGGCCATGAGGCCTGCTGACACTTTATGACCCTCTCTTTCTGATAACCAAAAAACTTATTTTTTCTAAGAGTGTTTTTCCTTAAACCAGGCACCACCCTCCAAGTAAAGTTACATTCCTATAGGGTGAGGGTGTAGTGAGTTACAATAAAGAAAGGAATTTATTTAACCCAAGGTTAACATGATTAATCTTAAAGGTTAATACTTATTTCTCTTATATGCTAGCTATATTCATTATAAGGGCAGGGAATATGGAGATTTAACAGCAAAACATCAGCCCAACAATTGAAATCCTTTCACCAATGTTTCCCTTAAGATCTATTCAGTCTTAAGGTAATGATAAAGTTACATTTTTACATAGCAAGGACACAGTAATTTTATAACAAAGTACAGTGATCTATAACAAAGGAGAAAATTCATTAACTCAAAAAGTCTAGTATTGCTAACATCAAAAACTACTATATTTCTTTTTCTATATTCCAAATACATTGATTAATGTATTCCCAGGTGCCTAAGGACGTGGAGGCCTGGCGGCAGTCATTGACTCAACAATGAGAAAGGCCCTATGCTAATTAAGACCTTCAAAATACCCTGAACTCTGTGCTGTTTATGGTTGAGAGGAGGTAAACAATCACGTGCTCCCTAGTGGCAGGAGTATGGATAATCCTGTCACACAAGCTAGTTTGCCAGCAGAGAGGTTTGACCTGAGACACCCTTGTCACACCAAGGGCAGGGAATTAATAGCAATTATTGGCACAACAATAAAAAACCCTTCACCAATATAATTCCTAATCAACCCACTATGCTAATAAATTCTAATTTCCCAAAAAAATCTGCCTTTAGTAAGTCTAAAACATCTCGTGCCTCTCACTGTTGGGAGGCTGTAAACACATTTGGCCGGACAAAACCTATACAGGCAGGCTAGATAACCTTCAGAGGAGTTCGTAAGCTGAAACACTCTTGTCACACCCAGGAATTTTTATTAACTGGAGCTGCAAGTTAACTCCTTCTCCGAGAGAAATGGTTATGGGGGAGAGCCCCCCCATAAAGCAGAGGTGTAGGTGAGAACATGAAACAGACTCTGGTTTTGGGGGTAGATGCTTGGGAACAAGGGGTTTCCTGAGACTTGATCACGCCTTTGCGTATGCCAAGCCTCCTTCCTCATGACCTTTGCCACGGGCGGAGTTCCTCACGCTGGCCCCCGGCACCTTACTCAGTCCTGCAGGCAATGCTGGTGGTTGGGGTGCATCCCCAAACCACGGCACCCAGTCCGTGGACCAGGCTGCCTGCGAGGGGCTCCTCAGCCTCCGCACAGAGCTCCGAGAATCCTGTGCAGACAGAACGTGGCTCCGTGCATGCCTGAGACCTCTTTGACCTGGAAATGCTTTGTGTCACTTCCTCTTCCCTCCCACTGGTGAGAACTGATCTTGTGGGTCCATGCAGCTACAAGGAAGGGTGGGAACCATCCCTGGTTGGGCATTGGCTCCCGGCATGACTCTGTATCGAGCTGCCTTTCCTGCAGGTTGATCTGCAACACCATTGGGATTGTGGAGATAGAAGGTGGGTGTTTGCACGCAGTCATCTTTCTGGCTGAAGCAGGAGGCTTCTATGAGAAGTGGCAGGTTCTTAGTATCTCTGCCACTGTCAGTTGGTCACTGAGCCCAGAAGAAGCCTCAGGATCCTTCTTAACATAGCGTCTTAAGGGAAAATAAATAAGGGCCAAAGAAATGAGAAAAGCAAAGACTTTCAGGACTTCCCTGGTAGCTCAGATGGTAAAGCGTCTGCCTACAATGCGGGAGACCTGGGTTCAGTCCCTGGGTCAGGAAGATCTCTTAGAGAAGGAAATGGCAACCCACTCCAGTATTGTTGCCTGGAAAATCCCATGGATGGAGGAGCCTGGCGGGCTACAGTTCATGGGGTCGCTAAGAGTCAGACACAACTGAGTGACTTCACTCACTCACTATTATAGCAAGGGAGTCGGGGATCACAGCTTTCCTTTTGTCAGAGACTCAGAGGCAAGCAGAGTAGTGGGTAAGTATCATAGTGGGAAAAAGGGAAAAGATATGCCCTGATTGGAGGGCACTGGCCTGGGAAGCTGTAGAGGGCTAACCAGAAGCAGGCGGCCCGTGTGAGCGGTTAGGGCGCATAGAGTGGGTGCTGGACTCAGTTCTTTCCTCCCGATGCCTCGTTTTCCTCCAGAGGTGCCGGAAGCTTGGCTGTAGCAGAGAAGCAGGGTCTGCTCCCTGCAGACAGACACTGATGCCCAATGCTTCCCAGAAGGAAGCACATTTTTCTCCTTTGGGATTTTGAGGGGCGAAGAAAGCTGCAAATGGCTGAGCCCACACTTTTGGGAAGACACGCTGAAGTCAACTCAGTCACGGGTCCGTGCAACATCTGGCAGGCAGTGGGCACCTGATGTGGAACGTCCAGCTCCTTCTCACCGAAGAGTTTCGGGCTTCGCCCACCAGTGCTGTTGGGGACAGGCCTCTGCTCTGGTCTGCTTCCCGCTCCTCTGGGCGGGTGGTCCTGAGAGAGCAGTTCCGGGCTCAGTGGCCTGTGTTCAAGCTCTGGCTTCAGTGGGATCCTGGGCAAGTTAATGACCGTGCAGAACCTCCCCATGGTGAAATGGAGGTGATTCCGATGCCTGCCAGGTGGGGCTGTTGGGGGAGCTGTGAGATAAAGGAGGAGGAGCGCTTCGCCTGGGACCTGGCCAAGTGACCTCTCTGCAGACAGCCAAGGGCGCAATCACCGCGTTTCCCGCCGGCCCCGCTGCCCCGCCTGGTCTGTGTGCAATAGGGCCGTTGCTCTCCTCTTCCCTGGAGGCGCCGCCAGCAGAGCCTTTGTGTCTCTCTGGTGCTGCTGTTCAGCTGCTAAGTTGTGTTCGACTCTTTGCGACCCCATGGACTGCAGCACACCAGTATCGTCTGTCCTCCATTATCTCCCAGAGTTTGCTCAAATTCGTGTCCGTCGAGTTGGTGATGCCATCTGACCGTCTCATCCTCTGCTGCCGCCTTCTCCTTTTGCCGTCAGTCCTCCCCAGCATCAGGGTCTTTCCTGATGAGCAGAAAGAGTTGTCTGTTTCTAGGAGGGCTCTGCCCGCCCTCTGTGGCTGTACGATGCTCCCGTCGTCTTCTCTCACTTACACGCTTATCACCCCGGGTCTGTGTTCTCTCCGTAGTTGAAGAAGGGGCTTTGTTATAGTCAGAGCCCCAGACAGGATCCTCTTGTGGCCAGGAATGTGGCCCCAGGCCCGTGATCACATGGGTAGCCTCACTGAGCCTACGTCCTGGGATACGGTAGTTACGTAACAAAGTCAGTCACAAGCACCAGGTGCCTTGTATGTGCCAAGCACGGCGTAAGTGCTTGCTGCTTCCATGGAAGAAGAATGGTCTTGTCCCCTTATTTAGGGAAAAAACTCTGGGGTGATTGGCATGGGCCTTGCCTGGGCCAAGGGCCGGGTGCCATGATCTGAAGGCCCTTCCAGCTCCAGGGTTGCCCGGGTAACTTCTCCCACGGCCTGACCTCGTCTGTGGCTATGGTTTCACTGCTCTCCGCGCCCCTCCTGCTGGCCTCCCAGCCCCTCCGGCTGCAGCTCAGGAAGTGTGGGTGAACACTTGCGGAGCGGTGGAACAGGAACACAGACCTTTGCTGACTTGTATAAAATCTTGTACATGCCCTCGGGACTGGGGAAATGGGTATCAGGGAAGGTTTCGGAGAAGATGGGACCTGGAGTTTATCCAAGGCTGGTAATGGTGCCCCCACCCCCATCAGGCCACATCTGCTCCCAGAGGGCTGTGGCGAGCCTCCGGCGGGTGGCCTGTGCCTCTGAAGGCCTTCAGCACCAGCATGAAGACGCAGCCCGTGGGTTTCAGAAGAGCCTGCTCAGCCCCCGCCCAGCATCTGCTAGAGATTACGGAGTCGCCCCCTCCCCCATCAAGTGTTCCTGGTGTGCGTGTTCTCTGAACAGACAGGGAGGATTAAAGTGAGTTCCAGGGTTTTGTGCAATCTTTGAAGATAAGGAGTCCAGTTGGGGTTTGGAGCAGAATTCTTTGTGCT
Source organism: Aepyceros melampus (assembly GCA_006408695.1). NCBI lineage: Eukaryota > Metazoa > Chordata > Mammalia > Artiodactyla > Bovidae > Aepyceros > Aepyceros melampus. Next base: position 154,761 of record SJXQ01009484.1, on the reverse strand, counting down.
GCCAAGGCATTCCTGAGAGTCCAGAGGCACAGAGAGTCCCACAGCCGTGGGGGCTGGGCCTGGGGTCCAGGGTGGATGGTG
>SJXQ01009484.1:82101-104696 GCA_006408695.1 Aepyceros melampus | reverse complement strand
GTGGGGTCCAGTTTTCCAGGGAAGCCTGGAGACTCAGGGGTCCCCAAGTGATGAACTGTCATGGGGAATGTCCAGTGGCCATAGGGGTTTTCAGATGGTCTGGGCTGGAGAAAACTGTCTTTGGGAGGGCGCCTGGGGGACGTGGTGTGGAGAGGGCGACTCGGGCCTGGCGCCCACCCCGCTCCCGCGGCCCGCTGCTGGCCGGGGCAGCTGGTGCGCCCTCTCTGGGCCACTGCTTCTCTGTCGGATCTGCCATGCCCCATGGTCATTGCGTCGTGGACGCTGCTCTCTAGGCCAACAGTTGCTGAGACTGCACAGATGAAGGGACGGAGGGGGACTGTGGGACCCCGATGTGGCAATGCCTTGGAACGTATTGAAGAGGACGGCTGAAGGTCACAGGAATTTTCTCTCTTAACTACAGAGCTGGTTAGGGTGGTAGGACATTTTGAATCCTTTGATACATTGCTAACCACGTTCTGGCAGGGAGGCACCAGGGCCAGCTGGGAAGGCAGATGAAACCAACCCCTTGGTTTTCAGATGGCCAAGTGAGGCCCAGAGCAGGTGGGGCCTTCCCTGGGACCCCTAGCTGCTCCCTGGTGGGGCAGCTCCGACTGCAAAGAAATGGGGGGTCAGAGGTCTCTCTAGCCAAGCTGCTGTCTTATTGCGTGATTCTGGAAGAGGCTCCTTCCTCGGAGAGCTTCGGGTATCACGAGGCAAAACCCGACGTCTGAGTGAGCAGCACAGGTGGGCTGGGGGGCGTTTTGGGGGCACCTGCTGAGAGTGGGTCCTGAGGACATCACAGCGCCAGGTGCCAGGGGCGAGGGCTGGGGCGTCGGCAGGGAGCCGGGCGGCGTCACCAGCGACAGGGTCCCTGTACCCTCCCGGCAGGCTGGGCAGTGCTGAGCGCCCCACTTTACACGTGGAAACACAGGGCCAGTGGCTTCTGCCTGGGATTGGACGGCCAGTGAGGGGAGGGCAGGGTTGAGTCCAGGCTTGCCTGAGGCCACAGCCCCCTCTTCAGCCTGGGCTCCGTGCCCGTGCGGATCCCTGCCAAGCTTTCCGGAATGCCTCTGGGCGGGAGCTGGGAGCGAGCGGTCTCTCCCCTACGGGGGCTGGGGCTGGACGGTGCCTCTCGGAGAGCAAGCGCCAGCCTGGCCGGGGGTGGGGCCGCCCAGACCACGTCAGCCCCGCGCCCGCTGAGCCTCTGGCCCAGATGGCCTGGCTGCTCCTATACGTTGTGTGTCTGCCTGCAATGTGCCGTCTGCAGAGAAACAGATTGACGCCAGAATGCTGGGGGCGCAGGAATCCCCCAGGGGGGAAATGTTCTAATCGGCAGGAAGTGAGCTGGAGCTGGGCTGCGCTCCTCACGCACCGTGATTCAGAGCCCCTGCCCGGCCAATCAGCTTCCTGGAGCAGCCACTTGGCCAGCAGATGTGTGTGGGGGACAGGGCCCATGTGTGAGAGCAAGGAGTCTGTCAAAGGGCAGCGTCATCTCCCCCTTCAAATCCCCAAAGCCCACCTGCTCCCAGCGGTCACAGGGCCGGTCTCCACCCGCCATACGCCATCAGGTGCCCACACGTTTCTATCTGTGCAGCTCTCCTAGGGCAGGGGGATGACTTCAAGGCCTGTGGACAATTACAGGAATGTGTTGGAAAAGATGAAGGGTTAGAAAGGTTTGCAGTGTCCCCTGTAACGTGGTTCCTCTGTCCTCCTCAACTTGCTTCCCAGCCAAGGTCTTCCCATGAAGAGCTGGCCCCTGGGTGTTGATGAGTAAGAAAGCCACAGAGGGCGGGATAAGGATCCAGCGACGGCATCGGGCCCCTCGGGTACAAATCCTCACTCACCCCTAGAGCTGTGCCACCCTGGTGGCCACAGGGCCTTTGAACTTAGACTCCCTGGTCAAGACCACACAGTAATGCTGCCTGCAGGCGGAGTCCACCTTCACGGAATGTCCTCTGCCCAGATCCCAGCACGGCCTCAGAAGGGTCCAGGCACTGGGTTGCAGCTTTGGGTCAAAGTCCTACAGGGGACTCTGGAGTGGCGATGGTCGCTGAGATCCAGGGACAGAGCCCGCCCGGAACACGGAAGGGCCCTGGAGACCCCGGGGTAGGCCTCTTGCAGGGAGGGCCAGGGCCGTGTGGGGAGGCGCCTCTGGGGTAGGTTGGGTTGCTGCGGCCTCCCCAGAAGCACAGGAGACAGGCAGCTGCAGTGTGCAGCAGATGTTCTTCAGGGCATCATGGTTAGCTCCTGGACTCCTCATGGTGACCTACCAGGCAGCTATATTGTCATTACTTTTTAACAGTTATTTATTTAGCCGCTGCGATGCGTGGGCTTGGTGGATCAGCAGCATGTGGGATCTCGGTTCCCTGACCAGGGGTTGAGCCCTCACCCTCTACATGGCAAGGCAGGCTCTTCACCACTGGAGCACCGGGACGTCTGGCAGCTGTGTTATAACCCTCACTTTGCAGTGGGGAGCCTGAGACACGGAGGCACGGAAGCCACTCAGCCGTCTCACGTCTAGGAAAAGGCAGAGTTTGGATTCAAACACTAGCCACTGGCTCCTGCGCCAGCTGGGTCCCTGGTGGCGGAGGCCGCGGGGAGAGCTGGTCTGTGTGCAGCGCTGGGTCCCTGGTGGCGGAGGCCGCGGGGAGAGCTACTCTGTGTGCAGTTTCGACCCTCCTCACTTTGTCTTGTTTAGCCAGAGGTGCGTGTGGAGGGTATTTGTAGTTTTGGCATGGTTGGCCAACGGTCAGAGCAACGATCGTTCAAAAACCTCTATTGCATTTTATTTTCATTATTGTCGGATCAGTTGCACGCGCCAAAGAACAATGAATTCCATAGGCATAAGCTTCATAAAATGTGTGTAGGCTCTGCACATGGAAAAGTAAAGTTATTGTTGGAAAAAAAACAAGCTCTGACTATCTGGACAGAAGACAAACCGCAGATGGCGATAAATATTTGCAGATCTTATATCAATAAAGGATCTGTGTTTAGAATATGTTAAGAACCCTTTAGGCTCAATGATAAGAAAACAACCCAATGAAAAACTGAGTAAAAGCCTGAACAACACTTCGCCAAAGAAGGTATGTGGCAAACCAGCGCAGGACGAGGCGCGGGGCCGCAGGGGCGCTCCTCTGTGGGGCGGGAGATGGTCCAGCCGCTTGGGAAGGTGGTTCGGCAGTTTCTCCTGGAGTTAAACAGAGACCTACCATGGGGTTTATAATCACACTCCCATGTGGTTTCCCATGCGAGTTGAAAACTCATGCTCACAGACGCTGTGCCTTTGTCAGAATGCATGCTCATGGAAAAGCCTCACAACGTTGAACCAGCGTGATTCAGAATCATCCCAAACTGGAGATAACCATGACATCCTCCCATGGGTGAATAAGCAAACGGCGGTGCTGCTGGAGGATGGCACGCCATCGACAAAGAAAAAGGAAGGCACTGCTAATTCCTGCAGCGTCTCCGCGAAGCTTAAATGCAATCTGCTAAGTGAAAGAAGCCAGACCAGAAAGCCTGCATATGGTAGGATTCCATTGATATGACGTTCTGGAAAAGGCAGGACTTTAAAGATAGGAAACAGATCGGTGGTGGCCAGGGGCTGGGTGTGGGGGGAGGCACAGAGGAGTTTCGGGTGGAGTCACTCTGCGAGGCACTGGCTGGGGAACACAGGATGCTACGCGCTTGTCAGAAAGCACACAGCTTGCCAGCACAAGGTGTGAGCTTTAATACACAAAATTTTCCAAAGTCAACCAAGAGGTGAGGGGACCCCAGGTTAGAAGGCAGACTGTGACACTCGTGGCACGCGGCATCTCTAAAGGGGACGCGGAGAAGAAGCTGACCTGCGTGACTGGAAGGCGACCTTTCGCTCGGAAACTGCGAAGGTGAAAGGGCTTGCGCCGTAAGGCCGCACTCCTGCTTTGGTCGTACTCTTCCTTGCAGGGCCCTGGGTTACCAGCTCTGAAGGCGGTGCTGTGCAGCCTCACTGGGAGGGAACAAATAAGGGAGCAGTGGAATCTCGGTCTCTCACTGCTGGAGGGGGAGGTTGCCGCCGAGCAAATGGGGAGAGCTAGCACAGCTGTACGATGTGGACTGAAGTCGGGCACAGGAGAGTGGGATAGAGATGGACAGACCGGAAACTGTCACAGCTGTGTCTGTGTCTGTAGGTGAGTGCACACACACGGGCTTCCCAGCTCCGTCAGCTGAGGGAGTGGAAGCAAAGGTGCCCAGTGGCAGTGAGCACACTCGGTGCCTGGATCTTGGTTTCTAACACCATCCTCCCACAAAAGGAAGAAGGACCGCTCGGGAGAAGCAGCTGAATCTAAGGCTGGGGCAGGAGAGACACACGACAAGCCGGAACATCCTGCGGGGACAGAAGGGACGAATGTGTTCAGAAAAAGGAAGCAGGCACGGTAGTCAGCCAGAAAGAGCTGCTGAAGCTGGGTGACTAGCAACAAAAACAGCAGAAGGGCACATGGGATTGGAGTATTAAAAAAACGGTAACATAAATACCCACAACTCCGCACAGACACAAATAAATGATTGAATAAAGAGTAAGTGGGAGAAGAGACACGTTTCCTCCCAGAATTCCAAACAATTCCTGCAGACCCTTCTTTCTTCCTCGCCAGCCCTGGGAAGGGGTTGCACTCCGTGAGTTCCTTGCCAAGAGGGCAGCTTGGAAGGGAAAAGAGAAGCCCCATGGGGGATAAGCCAGGCACACATGACCTCAGCCAGGGCTCAAGGTCAGCTTCAAGAGTGATGAGTCAGGGGGACGACCTTCTCCTCTGAGAGGATGCAGTGAGGAGGGCACCTCACTGTGGGGTCTCCCCTCCCCCAGACCAGCACCATCATGAGAAAAACCCAAAACAAATCTCAACCAAAGAGCATTCCCCCCAAATTACCTGCCCTGTTCTCCTCAAAACTGCCAAGTTCATCAAAAACAAGGAAAGTCTGAGAAACTCACAGCCCAGAGGAAGTTAAGGAGACATGACTAAATGCAGTTGATGTCCTGGATGAGATCCTGGAACAAAAAAGGACATTAGGGAAAAATCGGTGGACTCAGAGTAAAATGGAGTTTTGCCTCAGAGTCCAGACTGATGTAGTTACAAATTTCCACTGTTGCTTCTTGGTTTTGACGAATGTCCTGACAGAGTAACGTAAGATGCCGACAGAGGGGGACACGGGTGCTGGGCACAGCTGGGTGGGGACTCTGTACCAGTTCTGCAACTTTTCTGTAAACTCAGAACTATTCTAAAAGGTTTTTTCCTTATAAAATTCTCATTTCATTGATTTACAGGATCTTTAAATGTATCTTGAAAAAAGCAAAAGCTCTGGTCTCTGTATTAATCTTTTTTTGCAAATATATTAGTTTAAATGATAATTTCTAATATTCTGAGTATAATTTTTTTGCATCTTATTTAACATTGCTCCATTTAGTTATTAGCCTTTTTCTCCTTTTTTTTTTTTTTTTTTTTTTGCACAAAGCAGTCAGGGATATTTGTGCCTCTCTTTCTGGCCTTCAGTCTTACTCCCTGGATCCTCGTGTCTAGCCTTTCTTCTATCACAAGGTTTGTGGCTCTGGAATGTGTCTTGAAATTGGGCAGCGTGCATCCTTCCGGGGGGTGGGGACTGGGGTCGTTTCTGGGCACCCTGAGCCGAGGGTGGGTGGAAGGGCATAGGCCAGTGCTTCTGTGTGCCCGGATACACAGAGAACCCGGGCGTGACCCCAGCTCCACCGTATTTGCTGTGTGGCCTTGGGGAACTCACTGGACCTCTGTGCCCATGTCTCCACCTGTCCAAAGACAAGCGTGCTGCTCCTCGCTCACTGTGCTGCCTAGCGGTGAAGTGCAGGTGGACGCTGAGGACGCATCTTTGTGGGGCAGGCATCTGGAGGGAAGATTTTGATTGCCTGGGCATCCACTTCAGAGACATGCAGGCCCAGCAGACACCTTCTTGGCTGTGCAACTGGACAACCAGCTGGGCTCATGACGTTCTAGGAAATCCAGGGTGAGCTACGTATCTGACCTTTGAATGACCCTGCCTACCCGTTCCTGAACCTTAATTCCTGCACTTAGATTTAAAATTTGCCAATAAAAACTCATTGGAAAAGACCCCGATGCTGGGAAAGATTGAGGCAGGAGGAGAAGGGAACGACAGAGGATGAGATGGTTGGATGGCATCACCGACTCGATGGGCATGAGGCTGAGCAAGCTCCGGGACATGGGGAAGGACAGGGAGGCCTGGTGTGCTGCAGCCCGTGGGGTCACAGAGTCAGACATGACTGGGCGACTGAACAACAATTAAAGGGTGACTGCGAAGCCCCAGGCGCTCCACGCTGAACTCCCCGAAAGGCGGGGCTGCAGTCCCTGCGCTCTCTACCTGGGCCCTCGCTGCGGCCCTGGCCTGCTGCAGACCCTCCAGGACTCGTGAGTCCCACCCCGTCTCCCGGGTTCCCTGGAGCATGCTGCTGAGACGTGTGCTACCATCAGGAGAACCCCGAGGGCAGCCCCACGTTGGCTCCGGTGGGGAAGCGCGTGGGGAGGCTGGCGCAGGTGGGAGGGTCCCCACGAGTGTCTGCGGGCTGGCCAGTCTCCCCTTCCCAGCACCACTGCAGAGAGGCGGAGACACACACAGAACAGCCAGCTGGCAATGCGGTCAGTCATCCTTGTCTGATGGACGGCACGGGATAAAGGTGGATTGAAGGAGTGGGCGAACGTAGGGCCGCATCTGACTCCTGCTTCATCAGAGCCACTCGCCAAAGCCTCGGCTGTCGAGCGGAGACCTGGGCAAAGGGCCAGGTTGCCAGCCTGGCACATGGGACCCCGGACGCAGCTCCCGTCCCCGCCTGCATCGCGGGCGGTGTGGCCTGCCCACCCTGCTCAGCCCACGGGACTGTGGGAGGCAGCGGGCAGGGGAGCACACCTTGGGGCTTGGACTGGCTGGCCCTGGGGATACCTGCGGCCTCCCCGGGCTTTGCAGCCTCATCACCCAAGATAGCAGCTGCTGCTGTGCCCCAGCTTTGCTGCGATTGTTGCGGTAAAAATAAGAGTGAAAACAGAACACGGTGGAGAAGGAGCCCTGGAGTGCCCTGTGCTTCTAGATGCGAGGGGTGGGCGGTGCCCTCGTCACTCTTTAGGCCTGGCGCTCACCCACCAGCCCGTGGGCTTTACAATGCTGCGGAGTATGGACCACAGCGAGGTGTCGCAAGGTCCCGCCAGACAGAAGAAAATGAAAAAACCAGCTCTGTCAATATCAGGCGTTGGCAAGAGTGCAAAGCTCCGGGAAATGTAAGCTGTGCCCACGGGAGCAGAGTGGGAGAACAGGTGGATGTGGCCTGGTAGACCTGGAGGGGTGCCCGCCCTTGAGCCAGGGGTCCTGTCCCTGGAAAAGCATCTCGACGGAGCCTGGGCTCGTGTGCGCAAACACGCGTCAAGAAAGAAACAGTAACGTGTGGCGTCTTCATGCAGGGAAGTCACGTGCAGCGCAGGAAGCCAGGGACCCACAAAACCCACACGCATCCACACACGCGCAAGCTGAGCCCCACGAAACAACACAGATCGACTGGAAAACATAATTTTGAGGGAGGAAAAACCCAGACATGAAAAGATACTCACTGTACGATTCCATTTATACAACGTGAAAGCACAGACAAAACTCAGCTATGTTGTTAGGGCGGCATAATTAGATAGTAGAATGAAAAAGAGAAAGAAGGAGCCACTGCCGCAAACGTGAGGCTGGCAGCTGTCTCCGAAGAGCCCGCGGGGCGGCTGCTTGGGACGGCCACGGGGGAGGCAGCTGGCTGGCGGCAGCGCCTGTGTCCTGACCTGGGTGCTGGATACGTCGCTGTTTGCTTTATAATAATGTCTATCCTCGTTTACGTCTTTCAAAATTAGAATAATTTACAATATTAAAGTCTATGGGAGAGCGGACGGAATTCGAATGGCCTTAGAAAATTATCCCAGAAAACAATTAAAGGCAGCCCCTGGTGGCTTTTCCCTACAGAGCTTCCCAGTTTTGTAGAAAGAGTAAGATCTTGAAAACAAGATGGAAGAAGGTTCGAACCTGGTGCTGCTGCTCATTAGAGATAAGGAACCTCAGTTTACCATTCCATGAAATGGGAACAAAACACGTACCTGGAAGAGTAGGTGCCCAACGCCAGGTGCAGCCAGCCCTGGCACGCCTCCGTTACGGGTGACACTGACGTTGCAGCCAGGGTCTGGGGTGGCCACGTCCCTTTCTTTGGCACGTTGATGCCACTCCTCTGTCAAGAGGTGGAGCTCCTTTCCCCTCCCCTGAGTCCAGGCCGGCCCCGTGAGCATGCTGCCTGACGAGACATGGCAGAGACGGTACCCGAGGACTCTCGTGTTCTGGCTGAAGGCCAGGCTGGTGGGAGAAGCTTCTCGGGGGGTAGGTTATCCCTGGGGCACAAAGCCAGCTCTCAGGGGAGGGTTCTCCCTGGTTAATGGGTGTTGGGTGTCCTCAGGTGCTTCTGGGAGATGAGAGAGAGAAGGCACACACAGGACGTGGTTGGGGTGCAGCCTGCTAACAGGAGAAGGGACGTCTCTGCCAAGTGGCATGGAGATGGAGCGCTGGTCACAGCAGGCGCTGCCCGTAACCTGGTGTGTTTCCACGTGTCTCCTGGTCCCGGGCCCTGCCGTAGCCCAGAGGATGTAGCATGAACCGCCGGCCTCCTCGCTCTCCCTCGCAGAGCTCACACCCACGGACCCGCTCAGATGAGCTCCGCAGGCTGGATCTGCAGAGAGGCTGAAGGAGGAGAACCCCAGCAGCCTCTGAGCCCCAGTCAGTGAGACAAGCAGAGGGACCACTGAGCGAGGAGTCTTGCTGCTGCTGCAGACGCATGGCAGGCACCTCCACCTTTGCCAGCCTGTAAATGAGGTCAGGACGAACCTAATCCCACACCCCTGAACCCGCCACACTACCGTGAGGACTGATCCCTCCCATGGAAACTGGTGCAACCCTTCCAGAAGGAGACCTGGTGCCCACCCCCACGCCAGGAGCCCCTGCATGGCCTGGCCAGCCCACCTCCAGGATGCAGCCCAGCCCTGCCCTCTCACGCTGATTCCAAGAGGCACGCCTGGAACCTCTCACTGCGGCATTGTTTACAGTAGAAAACCCTGAACCCCAGCTGAGCGCTCATCAGGGAAGGATTGCTTAAATAACTCTTGGTGCAGCCCCAGATAAGTTCTGGGAAAACAGCTGGGAAAAGGGACCGAGGCAGCGACCCAGGCTCCCGGGCGGGATCTGCAGAGTCCTCCAGATGTCATTCGTCCTCGCTTCGTGTTTTGATTCCTCGGAATGCCAGTGCAATCTCAAACAAGGCCCATGAGCATTTGTTTAAATGACGTTTGATAAGCTGGTTCTACCATGGGCATTGCTGAGTAAGGACCAGAGTTGAGATATAACCAAACGAATCTGAAGAAGGGGGTGAGGTTACTTGCGTTTTCAACTGATGAGTCTCATAAAGTGACAGCTAGATAAGGGAGATTGGGGCTAGTGCGATGGAGCCACAAAGCCCCAGCCAGGTCCGCTCCCCCCGGGAGGCTCCCCCAGCACAGAGGGGTAGGTGGTCTTCAAGGGAACCCAGACAACAAGTGGGGCTGAGATAACTGTTACTGGGATTGTGACATCACATCACATTGCTCACAAATGATACACTCCAGTGTGGAATCTAGACAAAACAGTAGAGAGGAACTCGTTTACCAGCAAAGTGAAAAGGCAAGCCTCAGAAGAGCTGAAGGTGTTCCCATCAGACACGCAATAATGAATACATATCCAGAATGCACAAATGATATCCATACGTCCACAGATCAGTAGGGTTAAGACCCCCTTCCTTATAAAAGCAGGGAAATTGGCAAACTGTGTGAGCAAGAGATTCACAACAGAGGAAATCACTGTGGCCAGAACAGGGAAAGAAGGGAACTCGTTCTAAGAAAGGAAGCTCCATCTCCCTGTGAGGTCGAACCCCGTGAAACGACGAGTTCAATAGGTCAGCACAGCTGCACGCCGGGCGTTCCCATGGCTCCGTCCTGGGAACCAGGGAATCTGGGAAGTCAGCTCAGCTGGTCAAGAATCCGCCTGCAATGCAGGAGACTCCAGTTCGATTCCTGGGTCGGGAAGACCCGCTGGAGAAGGGAAAAGCCACCCACTCCAGTGTTCTGGCTGGGAGAGCTCCGTGGATTCCACAGTCCACGGGGCTGCAGGTCGAACACGGCTGAGTGACTCTCACTTTCAAGTCCAATAACGGCCTTAGTGAGCGCCTGCTGCCCCCCGACCCCACGTGGAGGTCAGAGTTCACCCCCAGTGATGCCCCTTCACGGTGAGGCTAATCCGTTCTCCCTCTGCCCTGTCAGCCGGGCTGACCTTGGGGGTGCTGCTGTGACCTTGCAAACAATTTGGGGTCTCTAGTGGACAAAGCTAGTGGAGGTGATGGAATTCCAGTGGAGCTGTTTCAAATCCTGAAAGATGATGCTATGAAAGTGCTGCACTCAATATGCCAGCAAATTTGGAAAACTCAGCAGTGGCCACAGGACTGGAAAAGGTCAGTTTTTAATTCCAATCCCAAAGAAAGGCAATGCCAAAGAATGCTCAAACTACTGCACAATTGCACTCATCTCACATGCCAGTAAAGTAATGTTCAAAATTCTCCAAGCCAGGCTTCAGCAATACGTGAACTGTGAACTTCCTGATGTTCAAGTTGGTTTTAGAAAAGGCAGAGGAACCAGAGATCGAATTGCCAACATCTGCTGGATCATGGAAAAAGCAAGAGAGTTCCAGAAAAACATCTATTTCTGCTTTATTGACTATGCCAAAGCCTTTGACTGTGTGGATCACAATAAACTCTGGAAAATTCTTCAAGAAATGGGAATACCAGACCACCTGACCTGCCTCTTGAGAAACCTGTATACAGGCCAGGAAGCAACAGTTAGAACTGGACATGGAACAACAGACTGGTTCCAAATAGGAAAAGGAGTATGTCAAGGCTGTATATTGTCACCTTGTTTATTTAACTTCTATGCAGAGTACATCATGAGAAACACTGGGCTGGAAGAAGCACAAGCTGGAATCAAGATTGCCAGGAGAAATATCAATAACCTCAGATATGCAGATGACACCACCCTTATGGCAGAAAGTGAAGAGGAACTGAAAAGCCTCTTGATGAAAGTGAAAGTGGAGAGTGAAAAAGTTGGCTTAAAGCTCAACATTCAGAAAACAAAGATCATGGCATCAGGTCCCATCACTTCATGGAAAATAGATGGGTAAACAGTGGAAACAGTGTCAGACTTTATTTTTGGGGGCTTCAAAATCACTGCAGATGGTGACTGCAGCCATGAAATTAAAAGACGCTTACTCCTTGGAAGGAAAGTTATGACCAACCTAGATAGTATATTCAAAAGTGGAGACATTACTTTGCCGACTAAGGTCCATCTAGTCAAGGCTATGGTTTTTCCTGTGGTCATGTATGGATGTGAGAGTTGGACTGTGAAGAAGGCTGAGCGCAGAAGGATTGATGCTTTTGAACTGTGGTGTTGGAGAAGACTCTTGAGAGTCCCTTGGACTGCAAGGAGATCCAACCAGTCCATTCTGAAGGAGGTCAGCCCTGGGATTTCTTTGGAGGGAATGATGCTAAAGCTGAAACTCCAGTACTTTGGCCAACCTCATGTGAAGAGTTGACTCATTGGAAAAGACTCTGATGCTGGGAGAGATTAGGGGCAGGAGGAGAAGGGGACGACAGAGAATGAGATGGCTGAATGGCATCACCAACTCGATGGACGTGAGTTTTAGTGAACTCTGGGTGTTGGTGATGGACAGGGAGGCTTGGCATGCTGCGATTCATGAGGTCGCAAAGAGTTGGACACGACTGAGCGACTGAACTGAATTGAAGTGGACTTAAAGAAGCAGATATCCAGTTCTTCTTTACTTCTGAGAGGAGATGAAATGGGGCAGCTGCTCTGGGAAATGGTCTGGTGGCCTCTCAGTTAAACCCAGAGCTCACGAGACCCAGCAGCTCCCCTCCTGACATGAAGCCTCGGCTCCATGCAAACACTGGCTGAGCGTTCTGAATTAAACCCGTAACGCCAGAGCACGGGACCAGCCCCAGCATCCACCAGCTGATGAAAGCCTGATCCAAATGGGCCGTTTCCATATGATGGAATATTATGTGGCCAAGAAAGGAACGAAGAAATGGCCACGCCCTACAGCCTGAGTGAGCCTGGAAAACAAGCTGATGAAAGCAGCCAGTCGTAGACGGCACGATTCCGTTTGTAAGGACGTCCTGAATGGGGAAACCCACAGGGACAGAGAGCAGGCTAGCAGCTGCTCGGGGCCGGGGCCTGGGCGGGATTACTGAGGTCTCCTTCTGGGCTGATGAGACAGCATAAACTTGTCTGCGGAGACGGGTGCGCACGTCTGTAACTACGCTAAGAGCCGAGCATTTCAGATGAGTGATTCATACGGCATGTGAATTATACCTCAATGAAGATTTAAGAAAAAAAAAAAAAAAAAAAAAACACCAGGCTGCAGGCACATCACCAGGAAAATGGGCAAATAAATGACTGTGGACTCCACTCAGTGGGGAAGTCCTGGGTGGCGACATTCGGTGAGTAAAAAGTTCCAGGCATTGAAAAAAATACAATATATTAATACACTCATGGAAAAGACTTCCAACAAAGTAGGTATTGAGGGAATGCGCTGTTGCTGAGTCATCGAGTAGTGCTTGCCTCTGTGGCTCCCCCAGGCTCCCCTGTGCATAGACCTTCCCAGGCAAGAATCTGGAGGCGGTTGCCATGCCCTCCTCCCGGGGATCTTCCCGACCCAGGGAACAAACCCACATCTTTTATGCCTCCTGCACTGCAAGCAGGTTCTTTACCACTGAGCCGCCTGGGAAGCCCTCAGGCAATATACCTCACCGTAATAAAAGGCAAGCACACAAGCCCTTCGGCCTGTCCTCTCTCCCTCCCTTCCATTTATCTTTCTATAAGTGAAAGTGAAGGTCGCTCAGTTGCATCTGACTCTTTGCAGCCCATGGACTATCCGGTCCATGGAGTTCTCCAGGCCAGAATACCGGAGTGGGTAGCCTTTCCCTTCTCCAGGGGATTTTCCCAACCCAGGGATCGAACCCAGGTCTCCCACACTGCAGACGGATTCTTTAGCAGCTGAGTCACCAGGAAAGCCATATCTTTCTATAGTCTATGTCATTTTCCATCTCACCTCCCCTCATCTCCTCCATCAGAAGATTTAAAAGAACAGCTTTTCAGGAGCCTCCTGTTGGGTTCTGTGAAGAAACATCACAGGACGCACCAGCGCGACTTTTAAAATCAAGGTTCCGCAGTCACGATGCCGCTGGTGGTTCTGGCCGAGGCTGCCTGAACCGCGGCTCCTTCTGGGTCTCAGTCCTCACAGCTCTGGGCTGACCCGATGGGGCCCTGGATGACGGGGGAGTCGGGAGCTTCAGGAGCCCCTCATCCTCCCCCTTTCTCTCTGTGGGCAGGTTTTGCCCTGGTTTCCCTCCCTCCACACCTGTCTTCCCACCACCCTCTTGTCCCTGAGGGGGTTTCTTGCCTGGAATGGGGCTTCAGACGCTGTTTCAGCAATTCTCTGCCTCCCTCCGGGCAGGGCAGCTCTGAGCAGCCCCTTGAGTCAGAAGCCTGCTGTGCAGAGGAGAGAGCTCTGGGTGGGGAGGCGGGGTGCCAGGGGCCAGCCAGGCTGGGCGGCCTGACCGGCAGCCTGCGGCCTCGGGCAGAGCCCTCTCCTGGGCGCCGTGTCCTGAGGCTCAGGCAGGACCTGGCCGCTCTGCACTGACAGCCCCCACAGGCCACGGCCGAGCTCCGGGAGCCGCGCGGTGCCCCAGCTAGCTTCCTCGGCCCCCAGAGACAAGCCCTCCTCTGTCTCCCCCCGGTATCTGGGGGGCTGGGGTGCAGGACCCTTGTCCTGGGTGCCAACCCACCTCCACCACACCCCAAGGAACGGGGTGAGGATGGGACAAGTGCCAGGGTCCTGGCGGCTCTGGACAGCCTGTCTCCAAATCCCAGCGCTTTCCTGCGTCCCGTGACGTTATTAGTGCCCGAGAGCAGCTGGGGGCCCAAGGGGACCTCCCGGCCCACCCTAAGGCCAAGGAGTGTGTTCAGTCTGTTTGATTGAACTTTAAATAAAAACTCCCTCTCGCTCTGAAAGTCTCATCTGCGACTGCTGAGTCCAGATGGTAACCCATGGCACGCTTCCTTTGTGGTCCTGTTGTCCAGTTGCTAAGTCCTTGCGCCTGTCCACTGAGTCAGTGATGCTACCTGACCAGCTCATTCTCTGCCACCCTCTTCCCCTTTGCCGTCAATCTTTCAGCATCAAGGAAAGATACTTCTTCTGTAGAACTCTAAGTAAAGATCAACTTTAGAAGCCAAAGGTGGTCAGCTGAGGTTGATATTTTAAACATCTGCCCTAAGACACAGTGTTGATGGTCCCCAGGTTAATTTGCTCTAACACATTCATTGATTCTGAGCCTGGTTTTGACACAGATGCATGGGTCAGGGACTATTTGGAGGCTTCATAAAGAACCACATGCTTTTTAAGAAAAAAGGTTTTGAAATGTTAGGATGTAGGAAACTCATAAAGCATTTTGGCAAAAGACAAAACAAAACGAACAAACAGCCATCTGGAGGGCTTTATTCACGCAAAGGGAGCCCGGGAGGAGAGGCGAGGAGGACTGAGAAGCAGAAGCGCCCCTGGGACGACGGTCACAGCGCCTTCGTCGAGGTGCAACATCAAGGTGACCGAGACAACCGTGCTTTTAGGTTAAAAGGCAAGTCTGGAAGGTGGTGAAGCTGACGCTGCAATACTCTGGCCACCTGGTGCCAAGTGCTGACTCAAGGCAAAAGGCCCTGGTGCTGGGAAAGACTGAGGGAAAAAGGGGAGAGGGGGTGCGGCACAGGATGCGACGGCTGGATGGCATCACTGACACACCGACACGAATCTGCACAGACTCGGGGGGACGGTGGAGGACCGGGAGCCTGGGGGGCTGCAGGCCGTGGGGTCGCAGAGAGTCAGACACGAGCTAGCGATGGAACACCAACAGCTACGAAAGAGGTGAAAGGTCACCAAAGGTGAAACACGAGAGAGAGAGAGCCCGCAAAAACGGCCTCCCTGAGGGCGACAGCCCGCATCGTCCGAAAGACAAACAGGAGGAACGAGGCTGCCCCTAAAAGAGGAGACAGGATGAGGGGCCCTGCAGCCAGGCGGGTCCCGGGACCTCTGCACCCAGCCTGGCACGCGGGTGTCCATTCAGCACGCCGCCACCAGCGGGGAGGAGGGATGCTCGGGGGCGGGGGGAGTCCACACGGGGCTCCTCCAGAGCTTCTGCCAGGCGAGGAGACGCCAAAGACACCTGTCGGGGCCTCCGCCTGGCCTGGGTTTCCTCCAACTTAGAGCCGCGGAGCCGGCAGGCGTCTGCAGCCACGGAGTCCCTATGTCCCAAATGTGGGTGACGTTTCCCAGGTCACGGGCAGCAAGCTGAACGAGGCCAGCACCCCAGGTTTTCAAGAAGCTTGTTCACCCTGTGCTCAGTTAGTTCAGTTCAGTCGCTCAGTCGTGTCCGACTGTTTGCAACCCCATGAATCGCAGCACGCCAGGCCTCCCTGTCCATCACCATCTCCTGGAGTTTACTCAAACTCGCATCCATTGAGTCAGTGATGCCATCCAGCCATCTCATCCTCTGTTGTCCCCTTCTCCTCCTGCCCACAACCCCTCCCAGCATCAGAGTCTTTTCCAATGAGTCAACTCTTCGCATGAGGTGGCCAAAGTACTGGAGTTACAGCTTCAGCATCATTCCTTCCAAAGAAATCCCAGGGCTGATCTCCTTCAGAACGGACTGGTTGGATCTTCTTGCAGTCCAATGGACTCTCAAGAGTCTTCTCCAACACCACAGTTCAAAAGCATCAATTCTTCGGCTCTCAGCCTTCTTCACAGTTCAACTCTCACATCCATACTTGACCACTGGAAAAGCCATAGCCTTGACTAGACGGACCTTAGTCGGCAAAGTAATGTCTCTGCTTTTGAATATGCTATCTAGGTTGGTCATAACTTTCCTTCCAAGGAGTAAGTGTCTTTTAATTTCATGGCTGCAATCACCACCTGCAGTGATTTGGGGGCCCAAAAAATAAAGTGTGACACTGTTTCCACTGTTTACCCATTTATTTCCCATGAAGTGATGGGACCAGATGCCATGATCTTTGTTTTCTGAATGTTGAGCTTTAAGCCAACTTTTTCACTCTCCTCTTTCACTTTCATCAAGAGGCTTTTTAGCTCCTCTTCACTTTCTGCCATAAGGGTGGTGTCATCTGCATATCTGAGGTTATTGATATTTCTCCCAGCAATCTTGATTCCAGCTTGTGCTTCTTCCAGCCCAGTGTTTCTCATGATGTACTCTGCATAGAAGTTAAATAAGCAGGATGACAATATACAGCCTTGACGCACTCCTTTTCCTATTTGGAACCAGTCTGTTGTTCCATGTCCAGTTCTAGCTGTTGCTTCCTGGCCTGCATACAGATTTCCCAAGAGGCAGGTCAGGTGGTCTGGTATTCCCACCTCTTTCAGAATTTTCAACAATTTATTGTGATCCACGCAGCCAAAGGCTTTGGCATAGTCAATAAAACAGAAATAGATGTTTTTCTGGAACTCTCTTGCTTTTTCCATGATCCAGCAGATGTTGGCAATTCGATCTCTGGTTCCTCTGCCTTTTCTAAAACCAACTTGAACATCAGGAAGTTCACAGTTCACATATTGCTGAAGCCTGGCTTGGAGAATTTTGAGCATTACTTTACTAGCATGTGAGATGAGTGCAATTGTGTGGTAGTTTGAGCATTCTTTGGCATTGTCTTTCTTTGGGATTGGAATGAAAACTGACCTTTTCCAGTCCTGTGGCCACTGCTGAGTTTTCCACATTTGCTGGCATATTGAGTGCAGTACTTTCATAGCATCATCTTTCAGGATTTGAAACAGCTCAACTGGAATTCCGTCACCTCCACTAGCTTTGTTGGTAGTGATGCTTCCTAAGGCCCACTTGACTTCACATTCCAGGATGTCTGGCTCTAGATTAGTCATCACATCATCGTGATTATCTGGGTCATGAAGATCTTTTTTGTACAGTTCTTGCGTGTATTCTTGCCACCTCTTCTTAATATCTTCTGCTTCTGTTAGGTCCAGACCATTTCTGTCCTTTATTGAGCCCATCTTTGCATGAAATGTTCCCTTGGTATCTCTGATTTTCTTGAAGAGATCTCTAGTCTTTCCCATTCTGTTCTGTTCCTCTATTTCTTTGCATTGATCACTGAAGAAGGCGTTCTTATCTCTTCTTGCTATTCTCTGGAACTCTGCATTCAGATGCTTATATCTTTCCTTTTCTGCTTTGCTTTTTGCCTCTCTTCTTTTCACAGCTATTTGCAAGCCCTCCCCAGACAGCCATTTTGCTTTTTTGCATTTCTTTTCCATGGGGATGGTCTTGATCCCTGTCTCCTATACAATGTCACAAACCTCATTCCATAGTTCATCAGGCACTCTGTGTATCAGATCTAGGCCCTTAAATCTATTTCTCACTTCCACTGTATAATCATAAGGGATTTGATTGAGGTCATACCTGAATGGTCTAGCGGTTTTCCCTGCTTTCTTCAATTTCAGTCTGAATTTGGTAATAAGGAGCTCATGATCTGAGCCACAGTCAGCTCCTGGTCTTGTTTTTGTTGACTGTATGGAGCTTCTCCATCTTTTGCTGCAGAGAATGTAATCAGTCTGATTTCGGTGTTGACCGTCTGGTGACGTCCTGTGTGGAGTCTTCTCTTGTGTTGCTGGAAGAGGGTGTTTGCTATGACCAGTGCGTTCTCCTGGCAAAACTCTATTAGCCTGTGCTCAGCAGTCCTTTATTCTGTGGGCATGAGACAGAGGCGACATTATCTCGGTTTAAAAGTGGGCAACGGCTGGGTTCTGAATGTTTAAAGATGTTACCGATTGATGACATTCCCACACCTGGCAGCCCTAGGCTGAGCGTGAGCACCGCGGGGCTGCAGAAGACGGAGTGTGCTGGGGACAGGAGGATGCTGAGGGCAGAGCTGGGACGCAGGCGTCTCCAGGCAGAGCCCTGGCTCCTCCTTGGCTCCTCATTCTCCGCCGAGGAGTGGGGCCCAGGAGCCCCGGAAGGACTTAGGCTCCAGCTGTGCCCCTTGGGGGCAGTCAGCACAGCTAACAGGCAGGCCCCGAGAGGAGCCCCAGGCCGGACCTCCTCATGCTCTGTCTTCTTTCTCGCAGCTTCCACTGCTGAGGACAAGCTCTGCGGCTCGGGCTCCACGGCACTTAGGATGGAGGCCAGTAGTTTAAGAGGCTGGCCGGAGAGGTGGCCGGCGGTGGACAGATGGGTGCCTCTCCCTCAAATTAATGAGATGGGCCGGTCTGGCTGTGGGAGACGTCTGAATAAACGGGCTGGTGTCAGAGCGGCTTTCTGGCCTGGGACGCAGGCTGGGGGTTTTGGAAAGGTGTGCGTCGGTTATTGGAAGTCGTCTCCTGGAGATCCTTAAAGGACCAGGCAAACCAAGCAGGGTGGACTCACTTCCTGCTTCTGTGCAAACAGTCGAGAGGTTTTGAGAGAGTGTCAGTGTTTTCTCAGACTCGCCAAGGGCTGCTTGGCAGCGGTGCTGCTGACATGAGTTGCCCGTGAGGAAGCGGTTTGCTCAGAAAAGGCCCCAGGTTTGCAAAGCAGAATCAGCGCCGCCCAAATGAGGGAGCCTTTGTGGTTTGGTTTCACTTGAAAGATAGAGGCTCTAGGTTAATCAGGCTTCAAATTCATCTTTCTTCTGAGTATAAGAATTTAAGTCGCACCTTTCTCTCAGAGCTTCACTGCATCACAAAGATTTTCACACAAATTTTCATTGCTGTTAGTTGTCCTCAGAGCTCGGTCATGCCTGACCCCTGTGGCCCCGTGGACCACGGCCCGCCGGGCTCCTCGGACCATGGGGTTTCCCAGGCAAGAATCCTAGGGTGGGTGCCATTTTCTGCTCCAGGGGATCTTCTGGACCCGGGCTTGGAGCCAGCACCTCCTGTGTCTCCTGCAGTGGCAGGCGGGTTCTTTACCGCTGTGTACTTTCTATTTAGCATTTTTAAAATTTTTATTGGAGTATAGTTGCTTTAGAATGCTGTCTTATTCTCTTAATATATGTACTGTAATAGTTTATTAGACTCAAGATGTTTGCACGTTTATAATTTTTCAGTTCTAGAGATATTTTATTTATCTTCTCATTTTGATTAAAACTACATTGCTGTCTTGTAGCTCTCATTGCAAGTCTCTGTGTGAATTCAATGGTGATTTCTTTTGTTATATCCTCCAACTCATTTATTTTTCTTCCGGCATGATTTAGTTATCAAATCAATCCTTCAGCAAAAAAGGAAAAAAAAAGGATAAAGGCTGCCGGCGATTAGAATCACAGTAGAGCATCAGGGTAAAGGCAGCGGCTTTGGAACGAGAACCAGGTCCTTGGGAGGGAAGGATGGGGAGTTTGGGGTTAAGAGATGAAACTAGGGTACACAGGATGGATACACGGCAGGGTCCTACTGAGTAGCACCAGGAGACCTGTTCGATGCCCTGTGACAAACCACAGTGGAATGTGGAACAGAATTCCAGTGCATAACCAAGTCACTTTGCTGCGCGGCAGAAATGAACGCAACGCTGTAAATCAGCAACGCCCCGATGAAATGATAATAAAGAAACACGACCTTTAGGGGTGGGGGCTCACCTGGGAGACGGAGCAGCAGACCGTCGAGAGGGGGTTGCTAGGAGACCTCATGAGGCTCATGATGGGACCTGGGGCCTATAAGTGGGGGCTGTGGGCTGACTGTTTCCTTCTGCATGAGCAAGTGGCAGTTCATTAAATACAGGAGTTCTTGGGCCTCTGTTCACTTAGATTCCAAAGCCCGAGATTCCAAAGCGGGCGGGGGAATGAATTTAGACATCTGATTACTTGGAATCATGGTCAAAGGATCCCCGAGAGTCCAGGTGAAATCCTCTCTGTGGCTGCTTGCCCCAGCGGGGAGCGCTCGCCTGTGTCTGGGGAAGGGGGAGCCTGTTAAGAGGCGCCTCCTGCATCCGGTGCTGAAATCCACACCCGCCCTCCTGAGCGTCCTCCCTGCCGCCCCTCAGCTCCCGTCCATTCCCCTCCCCTCCTCCTCCCTGAGGCTGCTGTAACAGTTGACAAGCAGAGGGGCTCTAAATAACACACACTTACCCCTTCATGGTCCTGGAGGCCCAAAGTCGAAAATCATCTCACTGAGCTAGATCCAGATGGCCCAGAGGGACTGGCTCCTTCTGGATGCTCTGGGGATGACTGCTTCCTTGCTTTTCCACCTTCCTTGGCTCATGGTCCCTCCTCCATCTTTAAACCCCTTCCTCCAACCTCTGCTCCTGGACTGAATCTCCTTCTCTGATCTCCTGCCTCCTTCTATAAGGAATTCTTGCGATGACACTGGGCCTGCCTGGACCATCCAGGTGATCCCACAGTCCTGATCAGATCTGCACCATCAGGCGAACTTCACAGGCTCTAGGCACAGGCGGACGTGGGCGCAAGACCATGAAGAAGGCTGAGCACCGAAGAACTGATGCTTTTGAACTGTGGTGTTGGAGAAGCCTCTTGAGAGTCCCTTGGACTGCAAGGAGATCCAACCAGTCAATCCTAAAGGAAATCAACCCTGAATGTTCATTGGAAGGACTGATGCTGAAGCTGAAACTACAATACTTTGGCCACCTGATGCGAAGAGCTGACTCATTGGAAAAGACCTTGATGCTGGGGAAGATTGAAGGTGGAAGGAGAAGGGGATGACAGAGGATGAGATGGTTGGATGGCATCACCGACTCAGTGGACATGAGTTTGAGCAACTCCAGGTGGTGATGAAGGACAGAGGGGCCAGGTGTGCTGCAGTCCATGGGGTTGCAAAGAGTTGGACACAGCCGAGCAGCTGAACAATGATGACTGGTACGTGGCACCACACGGGTAAATCTGAAAAACATCACATTAAGTGAAAGGAGCCAGGCGCCAGAAGTCATCCACTGTGTGATGCTGCTTCTGCAAACTCTCAAGAATTGATGAACTGCAGGGACGGGACGCAGATGGGCGGGTGCTGGGGTGAAGAGAGGGTGGGCTTAGTAGACGAGCGTTTACCTGGGAGCAGTGGAGACGTCTGGGAACCAGGGGTGGCATTTGCACAGCTCTGTGGATGGACCAGCTGCCCTGGAATTGTTCGCTGTGAAACGCCTAATTTTACGATGTGTGAGATTCACTCCATCAGTGACTTTGGTAAAACCACAGTCTTGTACCTGCCAAAATGGCTCAATACCGGCAAACCACATGTTGATGAAACATGGAGCAACTGGAATGCTCACCCATGGAAACACGCAAGCCGGCAGTGTAGCGATTCTGCTCCTCGGAACCCGCCCCGTGGAAATGTGCACACAGGTGTAAGGGTGTCCATCCTAGCTGCCAGGTGGTAGCTCCAAGCTGGACAACCCACATCCATCAGGAGTAGGGCAGGTCCATGCACGGCCGTACTCCACCAGAGAATGCTGTGCAGCCACGTGGGCCCCTTTAGCTGAAACTCTGGAGCAGAATGCAGAGGGAAAGAACCTAAGGCAGAGATGAAAACAAATATGGCCTTCCCTGGTGGCTGAGTGGTGAAGATTCTGCCTGCCAAGCAGGAGACCAGGGTTCGATCTGTGGGTCAGGAAGATCCCCTGGAGGAGGGCATGGCAACTCACTGCAGTATTCTTGCCTGGAGAACCCCATGGACAGAGGAGCCTGGTGGGCTACAGCCCACGGGGTTGCAAAGAGTCAGACATGCCTTAGTGACTTAGCAATAACAACGGTGAACACACACACGCGTGTCGCGTGATTCCACTCGTCTGAAGCTGAAGCAGGCACATTTTATCCTACTGCATTTTAAGTTGGAACGGTGAGGCCCCATGGGTGGCGGTGAGAGACGATTTTGGGGGGTTGGGGGAGGGTGCTGAGACCCTCATGATGCCTTTCGCGGTAGAACCAGTAGAAGCAAGAAGACAATTACAGAGCAACCTTCAGTGAGAGCAGAAACGAGGCGAGAATTGGGAGCTCGGAGCAGAACCAGCTCCTGTCCATTCAGCTCATTCACTGGCTCAGCAAACACCCTCGGAGTGACCGGGACCCACCAGGTCTTATCAGGTACCCGGGAAAGACACATGAGTCCGTGTGACCCTGGACTCCTGAAGCCGCTTGTCTGGTGGGCAAGTATCCGGGCAAGCGATGACATGTGTGATGACCGTCTTGAAGCAAACGATGCGAGAGCGCAGCCACTAGAAAGCACCGGGCCTTTCCTAAGCTCTCACTGGCTGGGTGCTTTGCAGGATCTTTCAGCCCCACGACTGCCCTCTGCGGTGGTGTCCTGGCACCCCCTGACCAGGAGAGGGCAGGGGCCAGACACACCTCTCTGGAGGGTGGGTGGGGCCTGGTCAGTGGGGCTCAGGGGCTCCTCCGTGCTTCAAGCCCAAGGCCACACTGAGGCTTCTGCTTGTGGGCCCCCAGTAC
>SJXQ01009484.1:54019-76671 GCA_006408695.1 Aepyceros melampus | reverse complement strand
GCCACACGAGTGGAGGGGCCTTGCAGGAGCCCCTGCAGGGACTCAGTCCTGCCTTCAGCAGATAGACAAGCATCTCCGGATGCCAGGCACACCAGTAAGGTGCTGGAGCCCACGCCGGGGGCGCCCTGTCCCAGCTGTCTGGGCGTCCCCGGCTCTGTCCCGGGAGAGCCGGTCGGGGCGGGGGGCCCACACGGACCTTCATAGCCAGTCTGCCCTGTGAACAGCTCTCCAGGGCCAAGTGCTGACTGCAGGCTCCTTCTGTGCTCGGGGCAGGAGCTGGGCATGAGGGCTCTGGAGCTGGGGCATCCTTTGCTGCTGGGAGCCAGAGCAGGAGCTAAGTGGGGGACTGCAGTGCCGGGAGGCTGTGCCCACCCCCTCCGCCCCAAACACTTCAGAAGGATGCTCCCCACACAGGGCTGGGCACAGAGGGATGTTCCCCCCCGCCACAGGAGGCTTGAAGGGGTTGTCCTGCCAGGTGGTGGCCACAGAGACCTCACCGCTGGGACCACGTGGAGTTCCTGCAAGGGCTGGAAGGACATCAGGGCACAGCAGAGCCGGAGAAGATCCAGGCCGGGCTTCAACCCTCCAGTTGCCTGGCGTGGCCATCGGCAGCCACAGAGACGCCTGCCATAGACGGGGGGCGGGCAAAGCCTGTCTCAGCGGGTGCTCCACGCAGGACTCTGGCACCTATCACCCCCTGCCTCCTCGTGAGGGCCCTGCCCACCCCCCGGAAACACCTACTTCAGCCGACGCACCCAGGAAGGTTGGGTCTCGTGGATTAGTTCATCAAGGCCACACCCCAGCCACCAAACGCTACGCATGCCCAGGACACTCACCTGAGCCCCCATTGCCCCCGATCCAGCCACAGACACTCTCAGAAACGGAGGTGCATTCCTGCCAGAACACTGCAGAGTCTGGAGTGAGAGCAAGCTCCCAGCTCTCCTCCCCGGGGAGCCCGTTTACCCTCTCATCATCCTCAGCTCAGCTTCAATGCTGCTTTCCACGAAGCCTTTCCTCAGCCCGCCAGGGGGTCCCCCTCATGGCACACACTGGGGCACCTCCCCTCCGGGGCATGAACCACTGCTCCATCCGGAGCCCTCCGGGGGCCCGGCACGGAGGGCCCCGAGGACCGCCTTCGTGCGGAGGGACAATCTGTCGAGGTGTCTGTACCCGCAGAGGGGACTCCTGGGGGGGCCTGGCCCTAAGTGAGGCCGCCGGAGGCCTGCAGCGGAGGTGGAGCAGGCGGGTTGGAGCCCAGCCCCTGCCACAGCCACAGGCCGGCCCCGCGACCCTGGCCGAGCTGCAGGCCCTCTCTGGGCCTTGTGTCACCCTCCATCAGCAGGGGGACATCAGGCCTGCCAGTCATGGGTCCACTTGAGGAGGTGCCGGGGCCCAGCGACCAGTCACACGGGGCCTCGGTGTTTAGTTGAGGTGATGACGACGGTTCAGAATCGGTTGACTCTGGTGAGGACCAGCATCCTTGATAATCCAGGAGGGAAGGGCCTAACTCACCAGGGCAGAACGGAGACTTCCTTGAGGGGCAGAGACCCTGCCCCTGAGCGTCCAGCCCTGCTGCCGCTCCCCCCACCCTGGGGCTAACCTGCCCAGCCAGTCCTCAAAGCCCGTGGGCCAAAGCCTGCAGGAAAGTCCACTCCCACCTCCTGCTGGTCTGTGTCTCTGCTTGAAGATGACGAGTATGAGGTTTAAGGAGCCCACAGGTCTAAGCGTCCAGCTCCGACTCTGCGTGTGGAGCGCGCAGGCTGAGAGCCGGGCCTGGTAACCCGCCGGGCCTGCATCACAGGAGGCTGGTGGCCGGGAGCTCAGGGCCGCGAGAAGTGACACTGGCCCACGGAGCCCCCTGGGGGCCCTTCGCTTCTCTGTGAGGTGGCCTCGCTCTCTGGCACCTCAGGCCCCAGCTCTCAGCCCTCAGAGGCTGCAGAGCCCAGGGCCAGTCTCTGGTCTTGGAGCCAGACACGCCCAGAGCTCTGAGTTTGAGGGTCTAACCGTGGTCTGGCCTCAGTCCCAGTGCTGCCCACCTGCAACTGAGGGCAGCAAAGCCTACTGATGGCCTCACAGAGAGGACAAGATCAGATCCTCATGTCCCGGCGGCAGGCGGCTCTTCTCCAGGGCTGCTGGGCGCCTGCCCTCTTCACTGCTGTCACATTCTCCTGCGTCACCTGTTTGTTAAAGGAGGCCCCGCCAGCAGGGCCCGAAGTGCCCGGTGGGCGCGAGGCTCAGGCTCACCGTGGACAGCTGGGCAGGTCACACACTGCACGACCTCAGGGTCTGTCCACAACCAAGATGTGACCTGCGCCCCCAGGAGCTGTGCGGTGGCAGTCTGCGCCACCGACACCATTTCCATCCGGGGCACTGAGTATCATGGGCTGAACATTTGTGTCCCTCCAGTTCCACAGGCTGAAGCCCTAACCCCACCCCACGGAGATGGTATTGGGTATGGGGTCTTTGGGAAGTGATGAGACTTAGCTGAGGTCCTGGTGGAGGGGCCCCCAGGCTGAGATTGGTGTCTTCACTAGAAGAGGGGGAGAGACCAGCACTTACTCGCTACATCGTCTGAGCGGTAAGTGACCCGGGGAGATGGTGGCCGTCCACGAGCCAGGAGCAGAGTCCTCACCAGGAGACAGGTCTGCGGGCATCTCGATTGCAGACACCCAGCCTCCAGACGCAGGGGAGACAGCTGTCTGTCGCTGGAACTGCCCAGGCTGCGGTTTCTGTTCCAGCAGCCGAGCTGGCTACCAGGATGGTCATGAGAGGCCCCTGTCTACTCCTTGTTTCTGCCTCCGCAGCTGGAAGACACTGCACGCTGAGCCGTGGCCTTGACCCTTCCCCAGGTGGCTAAGATTTAAAGGAAACGTTGCGGACAAAGGATCAGGAGACAGGATGGGCCGGGGCTGCGTGCCAGTCATAGTTTCCCCTGGAGATTCTCACCCATGGCCTCTCCTAGGCCAAAGCTCCATCTGGTACACTGGGCGGGGGGGCTGGGAGACAGCCTCCCGCTGGCACTCGGCCCAGCGCAGCTCCTGCTGCTCTGGGACTTCCCGGGCATCCGGGCCCTCCGCCTCTCACGCTGGTCTCGCTTGGGGGTGGGGAGGGGCATACCCCGGACACACTCCCTCCGCCCACCCACCACGAGGACCCAGCTTGGCCTTGGAGCCCCGAGACTTCTTCCCCTTTCTCTTCCTTTTCCTATCTCACCTGAAGTTCCTTTGTGCCTCTGTCAAGATAAAAACCTGGAGTCATTTCCCCTCCCTTCTTTCTCCCATCTTCAGACTTTTCTGCCTTGAAACCCTATTCAAACAAAACTGAGATAGGAAAGAATAGATGCTTTTCTAGCCTTTAATGCTGTCTGAGCCCAGCCTCCCTGTGCCCGCCCTCCTGTAACGAGCAAACGCGCCACACACGCCTCTCAACCCCCAAGCGCTGGGGGTTCCCAACAGCCCCGTGGGGCTCTGACGATTCGCTGGTTAGAAAAGCTGCGTCCAGGGCTAGACACTGGCATTCACACTGCCTAAGGACACGTCGGCTCTTTGCTGCTCCCTGCCAAAGGCGCTCCCTGCAGACAGGAGCGGCCAATATGCATTTGCGGGTCCAGCACCGCCACTCTGAGTCCCGACCCACGCAGGAGGTGAGCAGCCGCGCGTCCCCACCAGGCCCACCCGGAGCGCAGCGCTTGGACACGGAGGCCTGGAAGGGAAGGTGGTTCCATCCGCCTGTGCCAGGCCGGCCGCTGAGCCAGGCCTGCGATTGTCATTAGTGGCTGTCGCCAGCGGCCACAGCCAGCTTGTTAGCAGGGCTGCTGGATGGGAGAGACTGGCTGTCCCGGAGCAAGGAGGGAGCGGGGCTCCCGGGGGTGCACATCCCCAGCTGGTCCTAGCGGGGTCTGGGGGCTCTGCTCCACGGGGAGCAAGGAGGGAGCGGGGCCCCCAAGTGCGACTGGTCCTGTCCTGTTCCCATGAGAAAGAGGGGGTGATTCTTCTTTAAATCACCTAAAACATGTGGATTGTTCAGCTACAACAAGCTGGCTGCTTAGGATCCAAGTTACATCATCTGTGGTTGTCTGGCTTGAGACAAGGAGGAGATAGACACAGAGAGAGAGACAGACAGAGGGAGACACAGAGAGATACAGAGACACGGAGATAGATGCAGAGACAGAGAGAGAGAGACAGAGATGCAGAGGTGCGGAAAGACTTAGACACAGAGAGACCCAGAGTCGGACAAGGAGTCGCAGACGCAGACGAGACGCAGAGTGAGAGGCAGCAGCAGGGAGCCCAGCAGAGGTGCAGCGGGAACAGGAGCCCCAGGGCTGCAGCCCCGCCGGGCTGGCCGGGACGCGCGCTCCTTCCTGGGGCTCTCACGCGCTCCTTCCTGGGGCTCTCACGCGCTCCTTCCTGGGCTCTCGCTGGAAGTCAGGCTCTCCAACAGGAGCTGTCACATCTTAAGATTCAGCTAAAAACAGGTTGATTCTGAACGATCAAGCGGAACCAGGGCTTTAGAAAATTAGACAACTCCGTCTTTGCCAGGTCGGAAAAGGCTTCCTTTCCAAGCGAGCCCGCTGGAGATCCCCACACAGGGCAGCATCTCTGGCCCAGAAGCTTCAGGGAGGCCTGAGGATGGAGCTCACGGAGGGTCGGTCTGTCACTAACAGCCGCCACGGGACTGGCCCAGCCTCGCTGTCCAGGTCCTACCCGCCCAGGCTGCCCTCAAGCCCACCTGCCCCAGACGCCCTGTCCCTCTCCTCCTGGCCTCCAGGTGGAGGAAGCCCCACCCCATCACCAGGCTTTTCCAGGTTCCGACCAGTGTTAACTGGGGCGGACTCTGCCTGGGAGTCTGGCCTTGCTTGCCGTTTCTGGACAAGCATGGCAGTTATTCCAGTATTCACCAGCTTCTAGACCCCTCCAGGCCTGGGTGGGGGGAAGGCTGGTCATTTCTCCACGGAACAGGTAATGGGCTGGTGCCTGCGTTGTTGAAGGCGAGTGTCAAGAGGTACATGTTGCCTGAGGGAGAAACACTCCCTTGTTCTTTTAAACCATGAAGATAGTGGGGGATGTTTGTTACTCAGCATAACCGAGCCCGTGCTAACACATACAGGAAGAAATATTCCCTCCTCACTGAAAAGGAGTGAGGTGTCCTTAGAGAGGTGACATGACTGCTCAAGGTCACGGACCCAACTAGTGGCAGGACAAAGTCAAGGCCCAAGTCTGGCCTTTGACCCAAAGCAGGAGCCTGGGGGCTGAGGGGAGGGGACATCAGGGCTGACTTGCCTCTCACTTCTCCTGGGAATTACTCAGGGTCCCTTCTTACGATTCTGTCCTCAGAGGATGAGGAGAAAGGTTTATGCACGAGCAAGAGACGCGAACATGGTCTTCAGTTTCTTCTGCAGCAGAAATGCCAACCGAAGCACCACCCTAGTAAGCTTGGAAGACGCTGCATTTCACGCCCAGCCATCATAGCCCTGTGCGATGGCAACAGGAGGCGTCCTGTAGGCAGCAGGCCCCTCTTGAAGATCGTCCTGAAGGGCGCCCTGCAGCTGTGCGTGGGGGCCAGATGAGGCCCACTGTGGGGAGGTCACGGGGTGGGTGGGGCAGTGAAAAACTCCTTCCGGATAAGTCCTTGCACATTTGGTTATAAAGCTGGAAAACGCACACCTGTCTCTGGAAGGCCTTTAAGGAACAAACTACAGAGTGGGCGTTTCTGGAGCAGCTGCAGGTATCGGGTGATGCTCTGGGACCTGCGGGCGTGAGGGGGGCAGGGGTGAGTCTGTTCCTTTGTTTGGGCCTCAGTTTTTCTGTCTCTAGAAGAAAAGCATAAAATTCATCTCTCGAGGGCTACCTTAGTCCATGGCTAGATTATTGGACACAGTTGATGGCTTGGTAAGGAGACTCTCCCATCCCCCATCCTGGTCTCTCAACAACATTCCGAAAGTTCTGGGTGAAAATTCACTGCGGGGTTTTTGTGTGATTGCTTAAGGAATGTCCTTATCCATGGAGTTCCAGGACACTCTGAGACATCATTTGAGGCTCCTCAGAGAATTGTAGAACCCAGGGCCAACAGCCACGCTTGCGATCTGAGATCGTGAAAGGGCTGAATCCAGTTTCTAGGAAGGCTGATCTGTGATAAGGCCTGTCCAGAGCTTACCAGCCCCCGTCACTACCCCCAGATGGAGCAGAAAGTGACTCGGCCACAGGAGCCTCCGGAACAGCCCCTCCACAGCCCACCCCCACTGTGGGCTAGCCCCGAGCCTCGGTCGGTTTTGATTCTGTGGCTTTTTCCAAACCCAAGGCATGATTCATGTCCCAGAGCAACTCGTGGAATTTCTGAGAGCGGAGCGCTGAGGAGTCTGTGCTTCCGAGAGGCTCCCCTGCTCCCACCTTCAGCAGTGGCTGGAGAAGGAAGCTAGGAAAACGCGCACCGCATTCTTCCTGCATGAAGCATCGTCCCCGTCAGGGAGGACGCGATGACTGAGAGCCTGGCTGACTCCCGGCGTCTCCGCTGGCGCTTTGTAAATTCACTCAGGCTGATTTTCTTTGACAAGCCCAGTAGTTATCTGAACCCACAGGACAGCTCAGAGTCCGTAACGCTGCCATTTGCTGGCAAAGCCTGTGGGTTATCTCTTCTTCCCGTCGCTGTTTTCTTCTCAGAGCAAGAAGATGCCAGCCGGCGTGGAGGTGGGAGGTCCGTCCCCTGTCCTAACTGAGGACCACGGCCATCCCCCGGCCAGGCATCTCCAGGAGGACCCTGGGCACTCCCGCACCGCAGAGGGTATTGCAGAGCTGGAGGAGAGATGAGTAAACCTGTCTAGTTAATCACTGTTTGATTTCCCCATGCCAATGAGAACAGGCTGTTTTCTGCTGAGCTTTTATCTGGAGTGGGTCTCACTCCTGCCCCGGAGCAGAACGATGAGACATAAAAGTCCCAGAGGAGCAGCGGTCTCTGCGGGCCTTTGAGCCTTCGGGAGAGCGACAAGGCCGCCTTTGTCCCGCCCACAAAGGGTCGCGGGAGAAGGACTTGCCAGAAGGAGGGAGTAGCCCACAGGAACTCGTGCAGACCTGGGGTCTGCTGTGTGGGACACGCTCAGGGTGTGTGGGCACTTTCCTTAACCTAAATAGTCCCTCGGGCTTCCCAGGGGGCTCGGTGGTAAGAATCCGCCTGGGTTGGGAAGATCCCTTGGAGAAGGAAATGGCAACCCACTCCAGCATTCTTGCCTAGACCCCAGGCCTTATCCACCGGGGGCATGGTGTCTTAGCCACTGGACCACCAGGGAAGCCCCTAAGCTTTATTTTTAAAAGCGGTTTTAGGTTCACCGCAAAGTTAAGTCGGAAGTGCAGAGGATTGTCACACACCCCCTCTTTCCCCCACACACTCCAGTCACAACCCTCCCCACCCTCACCACCTCCCGCCAGAGCTGTGATGAATGAGGGGCCCACCTGAAGTCCGTAGTCGCCACTGAAGTCACTCTTGGTGTTGGACGTCCATGGATTTGGGCAAATAGACGCTGACACGTATTCATCCTTATGGTTTCATACAGAGTAATTTCATGGAATGAATTTACGCTGAAAATCCTGACGATCCTCCAGGCTCTATCCATTCGTCCCTTCTTCACCCCGATTTTTCTTTTTTTACTGGTTAGGGTTAGGGTTAGTGTTAGGGTTAGGGTTAGGGTTAGGGTTAGTGTTAGGGTTAGGGTTAGTTTTGCCTTTCCCAGAATGTCATGTAGGTGGGATCGCACAGTGTGCAGCCTTTTCAGATTTATCTTCTTTCACTAGTAATGTGCATTTAAGTTTTCTGCTTGTCTTTTTATGACTTGAGAGCTCATTCCTTTTTAGTATTCCACTATCTGTATGGACCACTGTTGATTTACCCATTCACCTTCTGAAGAACATCTTGGTTGCTCCTAAGTTTCCATAATTATGAATAAAACTGCTGTAAAGGTCTGTAAAATCAAAGCTATGGTTTTCTCAGTAGTCACGTATGGATATGAGAGTTGGACCATAAAGAAGCCTGAGCGTCGAAGAATTG
Source organism: Aepyceros melampus (assembly GCA_006408695.1). Taxonomy (NCBI): domain Eukaryota; kingdom Metazoa; phylum Chordata; class Mammalia; order Artiodactyla; family Bovidae; genus Aepyceros; species Aepyceros melampus. Next base: position 68,637 of record SJXQ01009484.1, on the reverse strand, counting down.
ATGCTTTCAAGTTGTGGTGTTGGAGAAGACTCTTGAGACTCCCTTGGATTGCAAGGAGATCCAGCCAGTCCATCCTAAAGGAAATCAACCCTGAATATTCATTGGAAGGACTGATGCTGAAGCTGAAGCTCCAATACTTTGGCACCTGACTTGAAGAGTCGACTCATTGGAAAAGACACTGATGCCAGGAAAGATTGAAGGCAAAAGGAGAAGGGGACGACAGAGGATGAGATGGTTGGATGGCACCACTGACTCAATGGATGTGAATTTTGAGAGAAATCAGAGAGATAGTGGAGGACAGAGGAGCCTGGTGAGCTGTAGGCCATGGAGTCGCAAAGAGTCAGACGCGACTTACTGCCTGAACAACAAAAACTGCTCTAAACTTCCACGTGCACTTTTCAGGGTGGATATGTTTTCAGTTCATTTGGATAAATATCAAGGAGCACGATTGCCGGATGATATGGTGAGAGTGTGTTTTCCACTGTGGCAGCACCATTTCGCCTTCCCACCAGCCGTGAATGAGCGCCCGCTGCTCCGGATCCTCCCAGCGTGTGGGGTCTGTGTTCTTAACCTTTTGTGTGCTAACAGGTGTGTGGTGGTGCTTCAGCTCACAGTTGCTTTAACTTGCGTTTCCCTAATGACATGTGGTCGAGAAGCAAGTTAGAACCCTGTATGGAACAACTGACTGGTTCCAGGTTGAGAAAGGAGCCCGACAGGGCTGCCTGCTGTCACCCTGTTTGATTAACCTCTGCGCTGAGCACATCATGAGAAATGCCGGGGTGGATGAGTTACTAGCTGGCATCAAGACAGCAGGAGGAACATCAGCTGCCTCAGACATGCAGATGATACCACTCAGATGGCAGAAAGCAAAGAGGAACCAAAGAGCCTCTTGAGGAGGGCGAGGGAGGAGAGTGGAAGAGCTGGGTTAAAACTAAATATTAAAAACCACTAAGATCATGGCATCTGGCCCCATTCAGTTCAGTTCAGCTCAGTTGCTCAGTCGTGTCTGACTCTTCGCTACCCCATGAATCACAGCACGCCAGGCCTCCTTGTCAGTCACCAACTGGAGTTCACTCAATCTCACGTCCATCGAGTCAGTGATGCCATCCAGCCGTCTCATCCTCTGTTGTCCCCTTCTCCTCCCACCCCCAATCCCTCTCAGCACAGAGTCTTTTCCAATGAGTCAACTCTTCGCATGGGGTGGCCAAAGTACTGGAGTTTCAGCTTTAGCATCAGTCCTTCCAGTGAACACCCAGGACTGATGTCCTTTAGGATGGACTGACTGGATCTATTTGCACTACAAGGGACTCTCAAGAGTCTTCTCCAACACCACAGTTCAGAAGCATCAATTCTTCGATGCTCGGCTTTCTTCACAGTCCAACTCTCACATCCATACATGACCACAGGAAAAACCATAGCCTTGACCATAGATGGACCTTTGTGGGGAAAGTAATGTCTCTGCTTCTTAATATGTTATCTAGGTTGGTCATAACTTTCCTTCCAAGAAGTAAGAGTCTTTTAATTTCATGGCTGCAATCACCATCTGCAGTGATTTTGGAGGCCCCCAAAATAAAGTCTGATACTGTTTCCACTGTTTCTTCATCTATTTCCCATGAAGTGATGGGACCAGATGCCATGACCTTCGTTTTCTGAATGTTGAGCTTTAAGCCAACTTTTTCACTCTCCACTTTCACTTTCATCAAGAGGCTTTTTAGTTTCTCTTCACTTTCTGCCATAAGGGGGGTGTCATCTGCATATCTGAGGTTATTGGTATTTCTCCCGGCAATCTTGATTCCAGCTTGTGCTTCTTCCAGCCCAGCGTTTCTCATGATGTACTCTGCATAGAAGTTAAATAAGCAGGGTGACAATGTACAGCCTTAATAGTCTCCTTTTCCTATTTGGAACCAGTCTGTTGTTCCATGTCCAGTTCTAACTGTTGCTTCCTGACCTGCATATAGATTTCTCAAGAGGCAGCTAAGGTGGTCTGGTATTCCCATCTCTTGAAGAATTTTCCAGAGTTTATTGTGATCCACAGAGTCAAAGGCTTTGGCATAGTCAATAAAGCAGAAATAGATGTTTTTCTGGAACTCTCTTGCTTTTTCCATGATCCAGTGGATGTTGGCAATTTGATCTCTGGTTCCTCTGCCTTTTCTAAAACCAGCTTGAACATCTGGAAGTTCATGGTTACATATTTCTGAAGCCTGGCTTGGAGAATGTTGAGCATCATTTTGGTTTAGCATGTGAGATGAGTGCAATTGTGTGGTAGTTGGAGCATTCTTTGGCATTGCCTTTCTTTGGGATTGGAATAAAAACTGACCTTTTCCAGTCCTGTGGCCACCACTGAGTTCTCCAAATTTGCTGGCATATTGAGTCAGCACTTTCACAGCATCATCTTTCAGGATTTGAAACAGCTCAACTGGAATTCCATCACCTCCACTAGCTTTGTTCGTAGTGATGCTTTCTAAGGCCCACTTGACTTCACATTCCAGGATCTCTGGCTCTAGGTGAGTGATCACACCATCGTGGTTATCTTGGTCATGAAGATCTTTTTTGTACAGTTCTTCTGTGTATTCTTGCCATCTCTTCTTAATATCTTCTGCTTCTGTTAGGTCCAGACCATTTCTGTCCTTTATCGAGTCCATCTTTGCATGAAATGTTCCCTTGGTATCTCTGATTTTCTTGAAGAGATCTCTAGTCTTTCCCATTCTGCTGTTTTCCCCTACTTCTTTGCACTGATCGCTGAAGAAGGCTTTCTTATCTCTTCTTGCTATTCTTTGGAACTCTGCATTCAGATGCTTATATCTTTCCTTTTCTCCTTTGGTTTTCACCTCTCTTCTTTTCACAGCTGTTTGTAAGGCCTCCTCAGACAGCCATCTTGCTTTTTTGCATTCCTTTGCCATGGGGATGGTCTTGATCCCTGTCTCCTGTACAATGTCACGAACCTCATTCCATGGTTCATCAGGCACTCCGTCTATCAGATCTAGACCCTTAAATCTATTCCTCACTTCCACTGTGTAATCATAAGGGATCTGATTAGGTCACACCTGAGTGGTCTGTATCTATATCTGATAGGATACTGAAAGAGGAGTTCCCCAGGTCATTAGGTGCCCAACATGCTACTGGAGAGCAGTGGAGAAATAACTCCAGAAAGAATGAAGGGATGGAGCCAAAGCAAAAACAACACCCAGTTGTGGATGTGACTGGTGATGAAGCAAGGTCCGATGCTATAAAGAGCAATATTGCATAGGAACCTGGAATGTTAGTTCCATGAATCAAGGCAAATTGGAAGTGGTCAAACAAGAGATGGCAAGAGTGAACGTCGACATTCTAGGAATCAGCAAACTAAAATGGACTGGAATGGGTGAATTTAACTCAGATGACCATTATATCTACTACTGTGGGCAGGAATCCCTTAGAAAAAATGGAGTAGCCATCATGGTCCACAAAAGAGTCTGAAATGCAATACTTGGATGCAATCTCAAAAATGACAGAATGATCTTTGTTCGTCTCCAAGGCAAACCATTCAATACCACAGTAATCCAAGTCTATGCCCAAACCAGTAATGCTGAAGAAGCTGAAGCTGAACGGTTCTGGCCCCATTGCTTCGTGGAAATAGAAGGGGAAAGGTGGAAGTAGTGACAGATTTCCTCTTCTTTTCTCTAAAATCTCTGCGGATGGTGACTGCAGCCATGAAATCAGGAGACTGCTCGATGACAAGAAAGCGATGGCAAACCTAGACAGCGTCCTGAACGGCAGAGACGTGACTGCCGACGGGGGCCTATGCAGCCAGGGCTGGCTCTTCCCGGGGGTCAGGCGCCGCGGTGAGAGCTGGACAGTCAAGACAGCAGAACGCCGAAGAGTCGATGCCTTCAAAGTGCGGTGCTGGAGAAGACCCTGAAAGTTCCTGGGACAGCAAGGAGATCAAACCAGCCAAATCTTAAGGGAAATCAACCCTGAATACTTGTTGGAAGGACGGATGCTGAGGCTGAAGCTCCAGTACTTTGCCCACCTGATGCGAACAGCTGACCCGTTAGAAAAGTCCCGGATGCTGGGTAAGATTGAGGGCAGAAGGAGAAGAGGGCATCACAGGATCAGATGGCTGGGTGGCATCACCAACGCAATGGACGTGAACTTGGGCAAGCTCCGGAGATGGTGAGGGACAGGGAGGCCTGGCGCGCTGCAGTCCACGGGGTCGCGGAGTCGGACACGACGGGGGCCCTGAGCAACACGGCAATGGCAGATGAGACTGGGAGTCTCTCCACGCACCTGCCTTCATCAGACGTGTCTTTGCAAACATTTCCTCCAAGCCTGTGACTTGCCTTCTTGTTCTTGATATTCTTTTTGGCAGAGCAGGTTTTTAATTTTAATAAAGTCAGCTTATCAATTCTTCCTTGCATCGAGTGTGATTTGGTAATGTATCTAAAAAGTCAGAGGAGGCTGGCATGCTGCTGCTCATGAGATCACAAAGATTCAGATGTGAATTAGTGTTTGAGCAGCAACAGCAGTAATAAGTCATCACCAAGGTCGTCTAGGCTTTCTCTTATGGGCTCTTCCTTGGGTTTTGTAATTTTGCATTTTACATTTAAGTCTGTAGTCCGTTTGAGCTCATTTTTGTGAAGGTCTGTATTTAGATTCTTTTCCTTTTATTGCATGTGGCTGTCTAGTTATCCCAGCACCATTTATTGAAAGGCTACCTTTGTCTACTCTGTTGCTTTGTGTCTTTAAACAAAGCCTTATTTTTAATATTTGATTCATCGTGTGTCATAGTCTTTGGACCTGCCATAATGTATTTACCCAGTTTCTATGTTGGACATCGATTGTGTGTTTTTGTATCATTTCGCTAGTAACTGTCACTGAATCATGCGCTTAAGCCGGGGTCTCCGCCAAGTCAGTCTTGGAGTACTTTTGTAGCCCTTGATACACTGTCCTCAGAAATCTCCATTCAATTTGCCGTCAAGACAGAAAAGGCTCATCCACCCTAAACTTGCCAGCACTGAGGATTATCCCTGGGAAAGCCTTGATGAGTTGGAAGCTATACTGTTTCAATGTGTCCTCCTTTGGTTACTAGTTAACTTGAATGTTTCGTTCGAAAGTTTATTGAGCATTTTTTTGGTGTTAATTTTCTGTTCATGTCATGAAGGACTTCCCTGGTGGCTCAGATGGTAAAGCGTCTGTCTACAATGCGGGAGACCTGGATTCCATCCCTGGGTCGGGAAGATCCGCTGGAGAAGGAAATGGCACCCCACTCCAGTCTATTGCCTGGAAAATCCCACGGACAAAAGAGCTACAGTCCAAGCGGTTGCAAAGAGTCAGACACGACTGAGCGACTTCACTGTCCTTTTCTTCGCTTTCAAAGGCCAGGAGCATGAGTCTTTATCCCACGTATTTCCACACATTTCTCCAGTTTGCCTTGGCCTTTGCTGTGATTCGTCATGCTTTTTTGCCTTTTTACTAATGGAGGTTTAAATATATTTTTAATGTTTTTTCCCTTTGCTTTTTATGCTTACCTATATCTTTCCTACCTGCAATTTGCGTAAATATTGTCCTTTGCTTTTAACGTTGTTTTCTGTTTTCACTTTTTATGTTTGACTCTGATTCATTTGGGCTCTGTTTTGGCATAAGATGGAACTCTAGCTGTTTTTCTAAAGGATTAATCGATTATCCACCTCTTGGCCAGGTTTTAAATTTTATTTTGCTCATTTATTTTTGGCTGCTCTGGGTCTTCGTTGCTGTGCCCGAGTTTTTCAAGGCGGTGGCTTCGCCCGTCGCGGCACGCAGGCTCCGGGGCACCTGGGCTCAGCGGTTGCGGCTCGCGGGCTCCATAGCTGGGACTCGAGGGCTCTCCAGCCTGGGCTCAGCGGTTGCAGTTCACAGGCTTAATTGCTCCACGGCATGTGGCGTCTTCAGGACCAAGGACTAACCCGTGTCTCCTGCCTTGGCCGGAGGATTTTTTACCGCTGAGCTCCTGGGGCAGCCCTTGGCTAATTCTTAGTGTTTATTTGCTTGCTTTTGGCCACATCGGGTCTTAGCTGTATCTTGTGGGATCTTTCGCTGGGGTGTGGCCTTTCTCGTGGTGGTGTGTGGACTCAACAGCTGCTGGCCCAGTGGTGGAGAACGCTCCTTCCCGGGCAGGGGACAGGGTTCCGTCCCTGGTTGGGGACTAAGATCCTACCCTCACTTGGAAGCTCCACGTGGGCTTGATTGCCCCGGGGCGTGTGGGGTGAACCTGCGGCCCTGCACTGGGAGCTGGGTTCTCAACTGCTGGACACTAGGGAGCCCCTCAGCTCTTGGGTGTTTGGCGAAGAACCTTTCGTGGCTCCGCTGATTCGAAAATCTCCTTTCACACTGTCTGCTTCTGGACCTTTCGTTCATCCTTACTGATTTTCACTATTGTGAATAAGCTGGTGCTGCACTCTTAAAATTACTCAGGATGTATGTATGTACACACACACACACACACACAACTTCGTTATAGTAACTGGTTCACACGACATAGAGCATGAGGTTTCAGGACTTGCCTTCAAGCTGCAGAACCAGGAAAGCTGACGGTGTGATTCAGTCTGAGTCCAGGGCCCGAGACCTGGGTGAGGAGGGGTCTGGAATGCTGATGCCTGAGGGCTGAAGACTGACCTCCCAACTCAAGCAGAGGGCAAATTCCCTCTTTCCCCACTTTTTGTTCTATTCGGGCCTTCGAAGGATTGGATGAGGCCTCCCTGTGTGGGGGAGGGCCACCTTCTTTCCTCAGCCTACAAGTTTAAATGCTAATCTCTTTCAGAAACACCAGACATACCCATAAATAACATTTTAATAGCTATCTGGACTTCCCTTAGACACATATAATTATCAGGTTGGCACATACAATTAGCCATCAAAATGTGGGACAGTGTACGTCATGACTCACTATTACTTTCCCCCAAAGGCCTTGGCTAGTATTCTTATTCATTTATTTGAGATTAATTTTAGAATCACTTTGTCAAAATGCTCTCCTGGCAAGAACAAAGGGATTCTTTGAGGCAAAATGACTCAATATGAATGGGCATTGATGCACCAGAATGGGCCTTCACCATAATGATCTTAGGTAATCGTCAGTTTCTGTGTTCATGGCCTTCCAGGGGCCATTCACTTCAGTCACTCAGTCATGTCCGACTCTGTGACCTCATGGGCTGCAGCACTCCAGGCCTCCCTGTCCATCACCAGCTCCCAGAGTTCACTCAAACTCATGTCCATCAAGTCAGTGATGCCATCCAACCACCTAATCAAGTTGTCCCCTTCTCCTCCCGCCTTTGATCTTTCCCACATCAGGGCCCTTTCCAGTGAGTCAGTTCTTCCCATCAGGTGGCAAAAGTATTGGAGTCAGCTTCAGCATCAGTCCTTCCAATGAACATTCAGGACTGACCTCCTTTAAGATGGACTGGTTGGATCTCCTTGCAGTCTAAGGGACTCTCAAGAGTCTTCTCCAACACCACAGTTCAAAAGCATCAATTCTTCTGTGCTCAGCTTTATTTATAGTCCAACTCTCACATCCATACATGACCACTGGAAAAACCGTAGCCTTGACTAGACAGACCTTTGTTGGCAAAGTAATGTCTCTGCTTTTTAATATGCTATCCAGGTTGGTCATAACTTTCCTTCCAAAAAGTAATCATCTTTTAATTTCATGGCTGCAACCACCATCTGCAGTGATTTTGGAGCCCACAAAAATAAAGTCTGACACTGTTTCCCCATCTACTAGCCATGAAGTGATGGGATTGGATGCCATGATCTTCGTTTTCTGAATGTTGAGCTTTAAGCCAACTTTTTCACTCTCCCCTTTCACTTTCATCAAGAGACTCTTTAGTTCTTTCTCGCTTTCTGCCATAAGATTGGCGTCATCTGCATATCTGAGGTTATTGATGTTTCTCCCGGCAATCTTGATTCCAGCTTGTGCTTCTCCAGCCTAGCATTTCTCATGATGTAATCTGCATAGAAGTTAAATAAGCAGGGTGATGATATACAGCCTTGACGTACTCCTTTTCCTATTTGGAACCAGTCTGTTGTTCCATGTCCAGTTCTAACTGTTGCTTCCTGGCCTGAATACAGATTTCTCAAGAGGCAGGTCAGGTGGTCTGGTATTCCCATCTCTTTCAGAATTTTCCACAGTTTCTTCTGATCCACACAGTCAAAGGCTTTGGCATAGTCAATAAAGCAGAAATAGATGTTTTTTTCTGGAACTCTCTTGCTTTTTGATCCAGCAGATGTTGACAATTTGATCTCTGGTTCCTCTGCCTTTTCTAAAACTAGCTTAAACATCAGGAAGTTCACGGTTCATGTATTGCTGAGCCTGGCTTGGAGAATTTTAAGCATTACTTTACTAGTGTGTGAGATGACTGTAATTGTGCAGTAGTTTGAGAATTGTCTGGCATTGCCTTTCTTTGGGATTGGAATAAAAACTGACCTTTTCCAGTCCTGTGGCCACTGCTGAGTTCTCCAAATTTGTTGGCATATTGAGTGCAGCACTTTCACAGCATCATCTTTCAGGATTTGAAACAGCTCAACTGGAATTCCATCACCCCCACTAGCTTTGTTCGTAGTGATGCTTCCTGAGGCCCACTTGACTTGACACTCCAGGATGTCCGGCTCTAGGTGAGTGATCACACCATCGTGATTATCTGGGTCGTGAAGATCTTTTTTGTACAGTTCTTCTGTGTATTCTTGCCACCTCTTCTTAATATCTTCTGCTTCTGTTAGGTCCTGTTGTTTCCAGGGGCCAGGGCACAGGAAAAGACCAGAGCGTGTCTAAGATCCTGATAGAGCCTATTGCTGCAGCTCCAGAGGACTCACAGCTGTTCATTAAATACACCTGTAACGTTCCTCGGGGAATGCCAGGAAAGTGGTATAAAGAATTTGGTGTTGAATGGAGAAAATTTTCTCCCTGAGAATTTATAAGCACAAAAAGCCCACACATGGTTTGCAGCCTGAATTCATGCTACCTGGATGATCCAGAGTCTCCACTGAAAAATTTAGCTTAGAGTGGTTGCAGTGTGAGTGGTCGTGGGTTGGCAGCACTGTGAGGTACTTGATAGAAGGGAATATAAGCCTTGTCTGGGGTAACTCGCCTTTAAATCAGGCCTCAAAGAATCCTCAAGTTAAACTCACTTCAAGAGTGTTGCATTTATGTCAAAATCACAGTACACACAGGGAAGCAGGGCCCCATGAACAAGACTTAAATGAGAAACAAAAAGCAAAGTACAGCCAAGGGCAGAATCAGACACACTGAACCTCACATATTGGAAGTGTTGAAAGAATGTAGGAATGTCTAACATGCTTAAAGAAATGAAGGGGAGGCTGAAATATGGGGAAACAAGGAGCGAGAGCCCATTTAAAGAAACAACCACGCAAGTAGGAGAAAGAGCCAAGTGCAGCCACTGAAATGAAAAGAATGTCAACCGAAATTGAAAACTCAGCAGACAGGTTTACCCACAGATGAGACGCTGCTAAAGAGAGGGTCACTAAACTGGGAGGCAGAGTCCTAGGAATTACCCCGCAAGGAGCACTGAGAGCAGGGACGTAAAAGGGACGTAAGAATTTACGGGAACAAAGTGAGAGGGCTTAGTGCAGTCCAATCGGAGGGAGCAGAGACAAGATTCGGTGAAATGATGACCCAGAATTCCAAGAACTGATAAGGAGACCCCAGTCTCCATGTTCTTCAGTCCCATCAAATCCAGAGCAGGACACGTAAGAAACGATCCCAGAGACGCGCCTGCCGACACGCGGAGCCCTAAGGCGCAGCAGAACAGAGCAGAAATGCCAAGGGAAAAGCAAGTTCCACAAAGGACGGGCAGCCGGGCTGACGCCTGCTTCACCAGTGTAGACAGTGGACGCAAGAAGAAAATGCAAGCATTCTTACATGGCAGAAATACAGTTATTTACCTTGAATATATATACCCAAAGGGAGTATCTTCCAAGAATGCAGGGCCAATAAGACTGTCTCTGTTGACAAATCTTCCCTGGAAGAAACTCTAAAGGATGTATGTCCGACAGAATGAAGGTAATCTCAGGTGGGTGATTTGATGCAAGGAGAAACGGTGACCGAATTATGTGGGCAGGAAAGGTGATTAGACATTGACAATGGAAAGCAATAAAGATATTTTATCGAGTTTAAAAAATACCATAATAGAAAAGTCAGGGGACGTCCCCGGTGGCAGAGAAGACAGGAGCCTGTCTCAGTGCAGGAGACACGGGCTCGATCCCGGATATGAGGAGATTCCACAGGCTGTGGAGCAGCCAAGCCCAAGGCGCACAGCTACGGGCCCTGCGCTCTGCAGCCAGGCAACTGCGGCCACTGCAGCCCTTGCGCCCCAGAGGCTGTGCTCAGCAGCAAGGGGGCCCGTGCACCCGGCTAGAGAGCGCCCTGCTCTGCACGCCCGGAGACAGCCCTCGCGCAGCAGCGAAGACCCCGCGCAGCCCTGGAGGAGGACGCGGCAGCCCCCTCCAGGCTTCCTGCCTGGAGAACCCCAGGGACAGAGGAGCCCGGTGGGCAGCCACCAATGGGTCGCACAGAGTCGGACACGACTGAGGCGACTTAGCAGCAGCATATATGTGTACTTAAGTCTGTGGCTCAGACGGTAAAGCGTCTGCCCACAATGCGGGAGACCCGGGTTCGAGTCCTGGGTCGGGAAGATCCCCTGGAGAAGGAAATGGGAATCCACTCCAGCGCTCTTGCCTGGAAAATCCCATGAATGGAGGAGCCTGATAGGCTACAGTCCAGGGTGTCGCAGAGAGTCGGACACAACTGAGCGACTTCACTTTCACTTTAAGTCAGGAAGGAATGTTTGAGTCAAAGTGTTTTAAACCTTTATAGTTTGGGAGTAGGGCAAAATAGCTATTGACTTTGAATTCTGATAAGTTCAATATATATGTTAAAAAGTCTAAGGTAGCCATTTACAATATAAATAGTGTGTTTAACTATATAAAGGGAAAATTGGAATCAAAGATTCAATCAAATAAAAGAGAAAAGAAAAACAAAGAAGGCACAATAAATATGTGTAAAAAAATGTTGCAAATAAATCCATGTATCATCGATTAAGATGAATGTAAATAGACTAAAAACTCCCTTGCAGATAAAAAGAACAGCTAAACTCCTAACACACACAGTGTTGCTGATGGATTTTAAAATCATCCTGGGTGAAAGAAGTCAGTCGCGAAAGAACAAATACTGTATAATCTTGTTTATTGGAAATTCACAAAAAAGCGGGGCTAATCCTCAGTATACTCAAAAGCAGAGACATTACTTTGCCGACTAAGGTCCGTCTAGTCAAGGCTATGGTTTTTCCTGTGGTCATGTATGGATGTGAGAGTTGGACTGTGAAGAAGGCTGAGCGCCGAAGAATTGATGCTTTTGAACTTGGTGTTGGAGAAGACTCTTGAGAGTCCCTTGGACTGCAAGGAGATCCAACCAGTCCATTCTGAAGGAGATCAACCCTGGGATTTCTTTGGAAGGAATGATGCTAAAGCTGAAGCTCCAGTACTTTGGGCACCTTATGCGAAGTGTTGACTCATTGGAAAAGACCCTGATGCTGGGAGGGATTGGGGGCAGGAGGAGAAAGGGACGACCGAGGTTGAGATGGCTGGATGGCATCACGGACTCAATGGACGTGAGTCTGAGTGAACTGAAGACAGGAGCCTGTCTCAGTGCAGGAGACACGGGCTCGATCCCGGATATGAGGAGATTCCACAGGCTGTGGAGCAGCCAAGCCCAAGGCGCACAGCTACGGGCCCTGCGCTCTGCAGCCAGGCAACTGCGGCCACTGCAGCCCTTGCGCCCCAGAGGCTGTGCTCAGCAGCAAGGGGGGCCCGTGCACCCGGCTAGAGAGCGCCCTGCTCTGCACGCCCGGAGACAGCCCTCGCGCAGCAGCGAAGACCCCGCGCAGCCCTGGAGGAGGACGCGGCAGCCCCCTCCAGGCTTCCTGCCTGGAGAACCCCAGGGACAGAGGAGCCCGGTGGGCAGCCACCAATGGGTCGCACAGAGTCGGACACGACTGAGGCGACTTAGCAGCAGCATATATGTGTACTTAAGTCTGTGGCTCAGACGGTAAAGCGTCTGCCCACAATGCGGGAGACCCGGGTTCGAGTCCTGGGTCGGGAAGATCCCCTGGAGAAGGAAATGGGAATCCACTCCAGCGCTCTTGCCTGGAAAATCCCATGAATGGAGGAGCCTGATAGGCTACAGTCCAGGGTGTCGCAGAGAGTCGGACACAACTGAGCGACTTCACTTTCACTTTAAGTCAGGAAGGAATGTTTGAGTCAAAGTGTTTTAAACCTTTATAGTTTGGGAGTAGGGCAAAATAGCTATTGACTTTGAATTCTGATAAGTTCAATATATATGTTAAAAAGTCTAAGGTAGCCATTTACAATATAAATAGTGTGTTTAACTATATAAAGGGAAAATTGGAATCAAAGATTCAATCAAATAAAAGAGAAAAGAAAAACAAAGAAGGCACAATAAATATGTGTAAAAAAATGTTGCAAATAAATCCATGTATCATCGATTAAGATGAATGTAAATAGACTAAAAACTCCCTTGCAGATAAAAAGAACAGCTAAACTCCTAACACACACAGTGTTGCTGATGGATTTTAAAATCATCCTGGGTGAAAGAAGTCAGTCGCGAAAGAACAAATACTGTATAATCTTGTTTATTGGAAATTCACAAAAAAGCGGGGCTAATCCTCAGTATACTCAAAAGCAGAGACATTACTTTGCCGACTAAGGTCCGTCTAGTCAAGGCTATGGTTTTTCCTGTGGTCATGTATGGATGTGAGAGTTGGACTGTGAAGAAGGCTGAGCGCCGAAGAATTGATGCTTTTGAACTGTGGTGCTGGAGAAGACTCTTGAGAGTCCCTTGGACTGCAAGGAGATCCAACCAGTCCATTCTGAGGGAGATCAACCCTGGGATTTCTTTGGAAGGAATGATGCTAAAACTGAAGCTCCAGTACTTTGGCCACCTCACGCGAAGAGTTGACTCATTGGAAAAGACCCTGATGCTGGGAGGGATTGGGGGCAGGAGGAGAAGGGGACAACAGAGGATGAGATGGCTGGATGGCATCATGGACTCAATGGACGTGAGTCTGAGTGAACTCCGGGAGTTGGTGATGGACAGGGAGGCTGGGCGTGCTCCGATTCATGGGGTCGCAAAGAGTCGGACACAACTGAGAGACTGAACGGAACCGAACAGAATCCTCAGTGATCAAACTGATAACATGGTTACCTCTGGAGGTGGGTGTGGACCAGAAAGTCAGGACAGAACCTTCCTATTCTGGAAGGAACAGGAAATGATGGAAAAGTCCAATATTTGCTCAGGTTAGTGGTCATATCGGTGTGTATGTGCAATTCATTGAGATGTACACTAAAGATGTTTTATATTTTACCCTGTTTAACTATATGTTAATAAAATACTGTTAAAATTTACCATTAATGATGATAAAATTTGAAATAGAAAATACTTGGAAATGAATCTAATAGAGTGTGTGCAATACTTTTGGGGAAGGAAATGACAAACTGCTTTAGAAGACTGGACAAATTTAAATAAGTGGAAAGCCATTATGTTTGGGAATGATAGCGTATCAGGCCAGTCCTTCCCAAACTCGTCTACTGATGATGCAATTCCAACAAAACTGCCAGTGGTGACTCTGTGTGTGTGTGCAGGCATTTATGAGTGCATGACTTGAAAAAATTTGTATTTGAACATAGAGAATTTGAATAGAAGATGAAGGAATCATAAGTAATAGAGATGCTCCTGAAAAGGAACAACACTGTGGGAGAATTTAGCCTTCAGATCTCAAGGATTGTTACAGAACTAGAGTGATTAGGTCTCAGAATGTGGCAGGGATACACCGGTGACCGATGGCGCCAACAGAGAGCTCATAAGGAGGTCTGCTGAGGGCAGCGCTGCAGGCTGGGAGAGGCAGGAGGGGCTTCTAGACGAGTCGCTAAAGGGCGGCCGGCAGTCCACGCAAGGCTAACCCAATAAAGTGAACCGGACCCCAGACAGCTCGCAGTGCTGTGAAAAGTTAACTGAGGTTGGTTAAAGATCTTAACTAAAAGGCAAAATGGTGCAACTCTTAGAAGATAATGTATGGTGATGTACTTATGACGTCTGCATAGGAAGAGATTTCCTAAGCCTTACAGCAAATACCGTAAGCATAAGGCTGGATTTCACTGCCTGCCTGAAAATTCAGAACTTTTGTTCATTAAACAGAACTTGGGTGAAGAAACTACTTGTAACCCTTCTGACCAAAAAAAGTGCTAGGGATCAAAATTTAAAAAGACTTTCTATAAATCAAAATGTAGAAACACGGTCAAAAGACTTCAAATATGCACTTTCAAAGCAAGACACTTGCATGGTCAAGAAACAGAAAAAGATGTTCAACGCGATCAATAACGGGGCAGTGGAAGCTGAATCCAAAATGCTGCACATTTGCATATATACCATATTGGGAAAAATTAAAAATCATAAAAATAACATGCTTGGCAGGATAGGAAGTAGTAAGTGTTTATTATTGTTTCTCGGAAGAGAAGCTGCTCTTCTAAGTGCTTTGGAACAAAATCAAGCATTGTCAGGGCAAACCGAATAGGCGCCC